>CATKUM010000381.1:0-40156 GCA_949786405.1 Onychomys arenicola
GAACAAAAGTAAGTTGCACTTCCTGGTGTACAGGGAAGGAGTACAAATGAAAACTCTAGAAACCTACGGTGGGTTAATTAAAAAAAACACCTCTGTCGGCGTCGTATGAACTTGAAAGGGCTCAACGTCTGCGGCTGGAAATTGGTGGTTTGCTTAGATATCTGACGAAATAGGCCCAATATACCAGCAAACTTGAGCGTCCTGGCAATTTGCTTAAAGAGAAGTACGAGGGCAGAGACCTCCTTTCCCAGGAGTTGCAAAGGTGTATGAAAGGCAAAATGAAGGGCCTGCAAATAAGCTATGTTTCAGACTAATGGTAGGGACGTTGGGACTCAAATGACTGTTTGCAATACTTCTGGTAACATCGGGTGGGCGAAATCTGCCATGATGGGCTAGAATCCGGCGTTCCGGGAATAGAAACATGTGAGATTCGGCTAGAGGCAACCGTGGACAATAACAACCTCGCCATACCTCTTTGGCGCGAGTACAGGGACAGTCTACGCGTGCATCAGCAGCGTACGCCGGAAACGGTTGCAGCCTTCTCACTGACAGAGTAAAATCGCTTACATGTATAGTTACACTTACCAAGCGTAAGTATGCCTCCGTAAAAAAACTCGTCTTATGCGTTCATTCTGTCCACACCAGTGCCCGAATCGGTTTCCGGTCCTTACCTACTTTAAACAGTTCATACAACGGCGTGAAATGACCTCCTGCAGGCTCGCCTTCGCTTGAACTCTCTCTCTCTCTCTCTCTATATATATATACATATAGGAATGCGTATGATTTCTTCGCTCGTAGATATGAACATAACGGCTTGGAATGCTTAGGCCGGTTTGTCTGTGTGCTGCAGGCGAAATCCGTGAACATGCGAAAGCGTTCAGGAAGCTGTCGGCGTTTTACTCAGCCGTAGGAACGTATTCTGCTGCTCAAGTAGGTCTCGAAGAAAAACATGTGAGATTTCGTGCGTGTACAAAAGTGCAGAAGCATACTATTGCTTCCACGCGAGTCCGTCACGAGGTGTACTTGCTGCGCCAGGTGGCAACAGCATCTGGCAAGCATTCTTAAACAGGGGGCTGTGGTTGTTTAGCAGGTTGTGTCTCAATATACAGCCAAAATGCACAGCTTCATGAAGCAGCATTACTTCGTTCAGTACACTGTATGCTGCCAAAACTTCGAATTCCTGGCACACGCGCTATGCTCTCTTAGGACAGCATGTTCAACTTGTCGGTCAGCAGCGTTGTCCGGTCCAGAAAGAACTGGCCTTCTCTGTCATGTAACGGGGCCCCAGTTTATATGTATTTGCTTCAAAAGCAGTCTCGCGCGGTATGCATGCACTTCCGCTTACATGTGTACCCTCCGCATTTTTCCTATGCAGGAATGAATGAGACACGCTAACCAACATCCCCAGCTTGAGGAAAATTAGCGAGAGTGGCCAACTGGAATTTTTAAGCTGCTTCGTCTGTGTCAAATGGAGAAAGAAGGCGTCTACGTCTCTTGACGGTTCCCTCCCTGAGTTTCTTTAGAGGAGCAACTAGCGAAAGCAGTGTTCTACGCAGGAAGGCTGCCGATATATATGTATCCCCGTGACTCTTCGGACGAGGAAGAGAGCTCCGAGAGTGTTCGATGGGGACGGTGAAAACAGTAGGCGTGTTCAAAAGTCCCATCTTCTTGTATTAATTTACCAGGGCCTTCAATTTCTTGTGGCGCCAGGTGGTTATATACCTTACGAGCAACTTACGATGACCAACAAAAGAAAGTCAAGCGTTTTACTTGCACTCTTCTGTGGGTCAAGAAGTTGAAGACGCGACTACATAAAACCTCTCTCGTGAAGGGGGTGGAGTTGGAAAGAGGTACTGCTTAAATTGCTGAAGAACAAAATTGAAATGGTGTTCAGTCTTTGGTCACTGTCGTCCTTGCGTTCGCAGCTGGCTTTGCAACTTCTTCCCAGTGTTAGCTAACACTTGCCCCTATACGACCTTTAGATGCAACAGGTGGTTGGCGTTCTGATGGAAGCTGTAACGAACGTGCACTATGCGGACCTGCTCAACGCATGCAGACCATTCCGCTGCGCGTCTTCGCACTTGCATGCATGTGCCCTATGCGCATGTTTAGTTTTATCTGGCGGATATGTGCAGTTTACGCGACAAGGCTTCTTTGTGGTGCTCTTTTTCATGCGAGATAGTGTCGGGAGGGGTCAACGCATGTATTTACAGAATAAAAACGTTTCTTTTACGAACGCAAAACAAGGGAGCTTCCCGCTCCCCCTGCAACCAAATGAGCGCACCAAAACTCACATTCCCCCATTTGCTTTGAAAACGTGCGTTCACTAGGCGTCAGCAGGTGTCAACGCCGACGGGATTGAGCTGAGGGCACTCCTCTGAAAGTGTCAATTGTACAACCACACCGACTGTCCGATGTCGAAGGGTAGAGAGTTAATCAATGGATGTGCAGTTTACTACCTGTTCTGACAATGGACTCTAAAAAGTTAAACTGGAGCCTAACGGAAGCAAACCTCATCTTTGTGATTGAGGAAGGTGTCGATTCCTCAGTAGCTGCAAAACATGGACAGGTCATGGTCTATCCTGTAAAATGTTCAATTTTCTCGCCCGAAATTCTGCAACGAAGTTCCGGGATAAGGCTGCTGAAGCGGGAGGTCACAACCATGTAGCTATTGTTCCGTCGGGTGCTTCCTCGAAACCGGAATATTATTCATAGTTTATGTGGTGAAACAGTTACCTATGACCCTCATGGACTCCGGCGGATGGTAACAACGAAAACCACAAATTGTGAACCTGGTTTATTTGTCCACCTTGCCAACCTGGTTGATTTGCATTGTCACCTTCGCAGGAGTGAGACACTACCCGTGTATGTTAAGGACAGGGCAGTAACAGCCTAGAGCAATACCTAAACGAAAGTTTGTATGTGAATGAGTCAGGATAGTGCTTTGGGCCTTTTTCCGGATCATGACAATACATACCATAGCCCTATAACAGGACAAACAAGTACAGGTGACGGTGAGTTAACACAAAGGTGACCGTTGGTTGCTTGCCAGGGAACCAATCGAGAACATTACGCATTCATAAGGAAATTGAGGCCTGTGTTATTACCTTCTAGTGAAAACCGGCCACCTTCACTGACGTGCAGTTAGAGAAGTATTCCCCAGACTTCTGGTTTGCAGTCCAGTTTTCCGTGCAGTGTCTGTTTCCAAAATGGAAGCCACGTACAGAGTAGACACCGTGCAGAGCTTTATGCGTATCCGATGTCTCGAGAATCGGCGACCGGCCTGTTCGCAGAGGAAATGCCTTTCTAAGCTTCATCGCTTCCGCGTCCAAATGTCGCGCACAACTGCGATGGGTTTTCTGAGGTGCTGCAAGCCACGCCATGGGTGATTGAAAAAGGAAAACAGCAGCGGAGTCTTCACTTCAGAGGGAGAATGTCCTCCAGTGAGATAATACTGTAATGTGCAGATGAACGGTGGACACATTGCGTTTTACCCTTAGTGGAGAGATATAGTTAGCCCAGTGTGTAAATCTGCGGTCTTTCGCCTACAAATAAAGGCTATCAGGCTCTCTTCCCCGAGCCATCTTCTCTAATCTGTCAAGGGACTAATGTCTTACTAAGTGGAAGACTGTATCAGCTGTTGATAGACAGTGACGTAGGGTTGAGCAATTAGTATTCGGGTTCATTGACAGATTTTCAAAATGTACTTGACGCTGAACAAACTTAGACTTCTCTTTCTCTGCCTGAATTGGCAACCCGTTGGAGACGTAGCGCTGGTACGCACGCTAGACTTTTTCTGACAGTATAGATATTTGTAGTATAGTCATTCACGGGACTGTACACTCGACTTCCTGCGTAATAAATTTTAATTGCGTCGATGTTCAGGAAAGGCGAGACGCGCTCGATTATATGTCAAGACCACCTGTGCGCGCGAAACCGAATAGGGGGGCGAAACGTCAGTGTGTTTCTGCTGTGAAAGCTTTTGAGTAAAGTGAAGTGTGATAGACTTAGTCGTAGAGTATTGTAACCGTACTTCAATACCAGACAGCAGCACCCTCTGGGGTGAAGGCAAGCAAAGACAGTAGCGGACAGCAGCATTAGCCGGTGCAGACTATTTCATTCTTTGCGAAACCTAATAGGGGGGCGAAACGTCAGTGTGTTTCTGCTGTGAAAGCTTTTGAGTAAAGTGAAGTGTGATAGACTTAGTCACGTGTACACACGAACTCCCTCTTGTTGGACGCTGTAAGCTTCAGACGTGAAGTAAGATGTTGGCCAGTGTGATGAAGGACTGAGAAGGATAGAAGATCGCTTTTACAGTCCGGCAAATTTGCGAAGGGAGGACGGCGCGCTCACAGATCTGACCAACCTCAACCCTATCGCGACAAGCTTGCTTCTGCGACCACCTGCTTAGTTTTTGCTTGTCCGTTTCTCAGGCACACGCCACACTGTATGGTAAGAGGAATCAGCAAGGCTCTTATGCCGTCAGAATCTAATCAAACTCAGGTCGTGATACGATTCTACCCGAATTCCACACAAGGGTAGTCGTCTATAGTCTCTACAGCTGGAGATTCAATAGATAACAAGGATGGAACCACTCTGTTTGCGCACTTTGGGCTTTTATGCGCCCGCAGTGTATGGGTGTTGGACGGAGCAAGACCGAGCGAAGCGAGTCGCACATTGGCGCGGGCTCCGTGGTGTGGCCAGCTGGGAAAGGCGTACACCGATTTCAAGCGAGCCCTTGGAACGTGGAACAAACGTTCGTGAAAACGGTCACGCAAACCACTGCTTGGAAAGAGTTGCAGCCCTCCGAGTAGCCGTGGCGCTCGCCTCGCATGGCAAGGGTATGCTTGTCTTCGTCAAGGTCTCCAGTCTAGGTAGCTGTGAACTCTGTAGGTTCCACCAAGCGCCGGTCGCCGCCTGACGCAATTGCACTGTCGGAGTTACAAACGGTAGCGTCTCTTCATATTGGGCAGATTGTGTTTCCGCCGACTTACTCGTACGAAACAACTGCAGGGTAGCGCAACGGCTTTCACTCTGGAAGGCGGTGGGCACTTCGGGGCACTTGTAGAACGCACTTTCATTTTCCGAGTCAGCAGCTGCGCTTCTTCGAGAGATCTGCGTCTACTTGTAGTAACGCACCGCCCACATCTGGCCACATCAAAAAGCGTGCAGTTCGGAGAGGACGCTACACATGTCACGAAATGGTAGAAGGTTCGTATGCTAAGACGAGTGCTTCACACCTCAAAGGTGCATGCGGGAATTGGTGCAGTTGTGGTCGTCATTTGCTTTGCGGCTGCTATCAGGTAGCTGTACGGTGTAACGCTAAAACAAGTAAATCTCACACATTTCCGTGTTTCAGTGGCCTTAAATTCGTAGAGCCTAGCCGCACGTGCGCCTTGCGCGGTGATGCCTCGACGCAGATCGAAGTGTTACAGCATGGCCGGTAGGAAACACACTGGCGAAGTAGACAAGGATCACCATGCACTTCCACTGCCCGGGGCTCTGCAATTTCCGTGCAACGCGCTACACTACGGCCTCCACCTAACAGATCCATGGACGGATATTTTGCGCACAGCAGTTGTGAATTCGCCAGTGTACCTGTTTTGTCACACCCGGTGTCAACGGAGTTGCAAGTGAGTGCTTCTACCTTAGATTCACATGGAAAATCAATGTGAATCTCTGTCCCATAGAAAGGACCTAGAATTGCTACTCCGCAATTCGCACCAACACAGGTAACTAAGGCGCACACACGATGCGCCACTCCATGGCCACGCTCATTTCCTGCGTGTGCGACGGGTTTTTCATGACAATTCCTTGGGCTACGCGGCCCCCCAATGGTAAGTAAACCAATCTTTTTGCGTCCATGCACAATAGTGCTCATGTCGAAATTTTAAAATCATGGCAACATTCGCATTTGGATTGTGAAAGTGGAAGCAAGTGAGCTATATTGCGCAGCCGGAAACGGTAGGTTTGAACCGTCGGTCGCCATTAGGTACCTCCACTACATGGAAATTGCAAGTAACAAATCTCACGCAACGCCTCATAAATATCCAATAGCGTATTGTGCTTCGCTGTTCAATCTCCCGCCGACCCACTGAAACAGAGTTGACTCGCTCACAAAAGACAGGAAAAGTCGGGTATCTTCAGCTGGTTCTCCATATGCTCGAGCGTGCGTCTAGTTCCGCGCTGCCGCGTCGAGCAATCGTTTTCCTAAACAGACGCTAAACAAGTCTGAACTTATTGACACCTCCTGACTCCTCCAGAAACACTCCACTCTCGAAAGCGATCCTACGGAGACGCCTCGAGACTACTGGCGGGTTTGATTGAGCCGGAATGCGTCTGAATGTCTGCCGTGAACTCTGAAATAAACCTTTCTAAATGCACTGACCAAAAGTCTCCTGTGAAAGACGTCGTCCCCAGAAGGTCGCCTTCGCCCAATGTCGCTTCTGCGGCGGTTTCGTCCTGAATCTGTGGAACAGCGGCGCGTGGACTTTAGGAGTTTGCGAAGGAAGGTTATGTACGGCAGCGGTAACGGAATATGTATTGGAAATCAGCCGTTTTGAAGACGATGCATCTGTTTGTGCGCTTTGCGTACATCCGATGATTTAGGATACTGCAGCAACTAGGCTTGGCAGATTCCCTGCAGAGATTAATTCACGTGGAGGCGGCGTGAATCTGGCAGTCAAGTGCATCAGGGACTATACGGCGACGGCGTAAATACTCCCTCAGGAGACGGCGTCAATGATGCTTGCGAAGACGTCAATGATGCTTGCGAAGGCGTCAACAATGTTTACGTCATTCTTTGGAAGGAGGAGTGCTACCCTTATAGAATACCGGCGTACCGTCTGTCCCATTGCCGGAAGCGGAGGGATTGTGCAGCATCGGGAGGATCACCCCAAGGGACAAAAGAATAATGCATATGAAAACTAATAACGTAATATACAGGATGACTCTTGTCCGCGGGGTTGTATATAGGCCGCGGGGAAGCTCTCTCCTTATGTTTGCCATTAGCTGGTCGTACGCGACGTCAACGTCTGTTTGCAAGGTCCTGAGGGCTTCGTCAGACTGAGACACGCTGTTAGAATCATTTTCATTATCCTCGTTATCATCAGCAGTATCATCGTCAGTATGAACCTGTATGTCGAGCACACTTTCATGAGAGCGTGAAGAATGCATGCCTCCTTCAGACGCTGGAAAATACGGTGGAGGATCTCGAGCGTAGGGCGGCGGACTGATAGCCTGGGAGTGAACAGCGACGCCGGTGCTGCTCTCCGCACTTCCTGGACGTGGAAATGTGCCGGCAGATTCGGTTTCCCTCGGAGACTGCCAGACTTCTCTGCCCAGCGACTGCCCGTGAGAGATCCATTCCTCAGAATAAGGCGGAGGATCTTCAAGTGGATTCGCAGGAGCACTTTCACCGTCACGATGTGTCCCCGGGATTGACAACGTGTCTTCCGCTTGCTGTCTGGGTTCCAAACCACGTGTCAACCGCCAGAGATTACCTTGGTTCGGTTCTGGAGAATAAGGCGGAGGATCTTCAGGGTAATGGTGGTAAGGGACGCTTCCACTGGCGCCCTCGGCACCCTCCTCTGAAGCCGGGGGCGTTACGCCGTCCGCGGCTGCATCTGCAGTGACCAGTGTCGGGCGTGTGCGGGACACGACTGGCTCCAGCGATGTCGACAGCTCTTCGTCGGATTGTGGCTGAAGCTGGACCAGACCTTCCACATTAAGCAGATCCCTGGAAGCTGTACTGGCTAATCGACGAGACACGGTGCCCCAAGGTGAACGACCGATGGAGTCGCTCGAGACATCACCTTGCCCCCGCTGATGGGCGCAGACGAAGGCTACTTGCACCAGGACCGTGAAGGTGACCAATGACGTTATCATGCACAACGCAGCCGACGTTTGTCGACGCTGTGAAGCTACTTTCAGTATCGTCTCCCCCCATTCGCCGCAGAATATGGGATATCTGCGTCTACACCCTTTCCTGAACTCAACAGGACTCCGTGGGGGTGCTGACGGCCCCGATGTTTTCTGTTTTCTGGCCATCGTACCAATTTTATCCGTCGTTGACATGCTTATACACTTTGCGCAAGTCGACGTGCATTAGGGTCCGTTTCCTGCGATTGAATGGACAGCGGCAACAGACGCGGAGGAAGCGCGGTTACACTTTTCTGCTGGTAGACTGCTCCGCTTCAGAGGACAACGGTGTAGTCTTTGGTATCCTGCTAGTAGTGAGTAGGCCATATCAGCGCCACTGATGTTTTTCAGGAAGGCGCTCTCGGGTGGTCGGTGCACGCACCCCAAACGAAAATGGCCTTATCTCAAATAGTACATGATAGGTCACTAGTTGAATCTGCGGGACCCGGTGAAGCTGTTCCCTGTCAAAAAAATCCAAGCTGAGTGGCTTCAAAATATCCACAGGCTGCTAAAGTCTCTACGCAAATAACAGGGGTGCGGTCGGATGTTGTCCTCTGGCGGACTTCCCTTTGCTAGATTGTAATCATCAGTGAAGCCACACATAAACCCAACGGTACCCACTCAGACATTGTACTTTCAGCTGAGCCAGTCTTGTATATAACCTCTCGATCGTGTCGTGGCGCGCTTTCGCTTCTGCTCGTGGCTCCACAACGCAGTTCTATTCTTCTCCGTGTAGACGATGAGGCGCAGTGCCTGAGGAATGGGGTACGGCAACATACGCGGAGGAAGCACATAAAAGATAGACCGTCGTACGCGCCCTTAGGGTAGTTGGAGAGGTGTCAAGACATCACTTCCTTAAGTAGTGAGTTAGGTTACGGTTTGTAGAGAAAACGAAAGAGAACACCCTCTTGCAGCATGAGAACTGATGAACTTCACGGACGGAGAAATCCAACGGCCTCTCATTATGCCATACTAGCTTCGTAGGTACCGTGGCTGGCGTAAAGAGACGAGATAGCATACCCCGGCCAGAGACGGGTCACGTGCACGCGGTGGCGCCAGTGGTCCCCGCGCTAGAAGTGAGCATCGGCATGTGTGGAAAACCACACAAAAGATAGACGGTAGCAGGCGCCTTCATCCAGCGAGGATTCAAATGGTTGAAGCGAGGTCAATACATTAATTCTGTGAGTATCGAGCTACGTAACGGCTTGTTACGAAGACGCAAGAGAACACCCTGTTGCAGCATGAAAAATAATAACTTCACGGCCGTAGGAATCCGACGGCGTCTCATTATCTGTAGTAAATTACGTAACGGTTTGTAGAGAGGACAAAAGGGAACACCTGTTGCAGCATGAGGAATGATGATTTTTACGGCCGGAGGAATCAAACGCCGTGTCATTATGGGCTTCGTTGGGATCGAGGCCGGCTTAGAGACGAGAGAGTATACCCCGGCCAGAGGTGGTCATATGCAGGCGGTGGCGCCAGTGAACCCCACGCGCGAAAGTGAACATCGGCGTTTCTGCCTGCAAGCGCTAAAAAATCATGGTCCCAGGCCTGTCGTCGCCTGCGAGTGTCCGACCGCTTCACATATATACATCTACGACAAAACTACTGACTTATGAGTCCTCAGAACGACTTTGCAAGAAGGAGAACGCCGCAAAGGACATCTGTTCCACTGAAGCCATTGTCGTAATTAAGGAGGCTACACCTGTGCCAGGATGGCGGCACAGGTGCAGTACATGTGAATACAATGAAGGTCACTCCTCGTTTGACCATCAAGCTTACTCGGTGGTACCTTATATTCGTTCCCATTTACGTCAGCACTATAAGTACTCAAGTCCTATCCTAAACAACGCCATTTGACTACGCGCTGCACAAACGCTGAGCCTGTGCACAGCATTTATTACGCTCTTTCAACGACCAACCTCCTCACGTTTGTACTTTTGTCGACAACTGATGAAGTTCTGTCTGCCTTGAGGCCAAGCAGCCTGCGCAGTCACTGTTCGTATAAAGGTTTTCTTACCGTGCGCGTTAGGTGGGTTACTGTAGTACCAACTAACTAACTAACGCTAACCTCACATCCGCTGGCAATCTTCAATGAGCCCAGCTTCTTGGCCGCAAACACACCCTACAGGACTCCACCTGCGTCTACTGGCGTGTGAGTACGTCAATAGCTGTGCGTCTCGGAGAGCATCAATCATCACTACGCTTTGTACCATAAGTACGGTCCCAGGTAGGGGAACATGGAGGCGCCGAAACTTGCAAATGCGCGAGCTCCTGACAGGTAAGCATGGAGCTTCGTTACATCCCAGGTGCATAGCGTGAGAAAGGAGTTTGAAGTACATATCCGACATTCCCGATCAAATCACGTCGTATTCCCCGGCTTTCGCTATCATTATTATCGCCCCGAATAGCATTATCACTGACACTCCAACATTGAGGACAACTCACGGACGCCTAAACCCACCCGCGCAAACCCTCAAATGGAATGCTTCTCGCCATCGCGCACGTGGCCACACCACCATGGTAGAATGCCTCTGCCAAATGTACAAGCGTTAGCTTGAGCAAGCAACTTATTACAGAAAATGTAATTCTGTAGACGTAGAGATAACCTGAAGGTAATACCAATTTTTTCTGCAGGCGTATAGCACTGCTTGGCGCATGTACTAGTTTTCGCGAAGAGGGCCATTGGAGGCTGATGCCGTGTTTTCCGGCGGCACCGTCAAAGAACTCCAGCCCCCTTTCAGACTAAGTCTTGAGCCACTTTTTTGCGCTGGTATGAGACAATATTCCTCTGTAGGAAAGGTACCTTGTTCAGGCCCCGTTCCTGCCTGAGTCTCGCGCGCACTCGAGGAGCTGGGATTCACAAGTGTCATTTTTCACAACGCATAAACGTGCCTCTTGTGTTGGGCAAGTGGATCTCAGAACGGCGGGTTCGCCGATGGAAGGAATAGTGTATCTTTGCTACAGATGGCAGAAGGCGTTTTTGGAGAACAAGGTGACGTCCTTCGACGATTCTATGCGATTGCACCCAGTGCTTCTGGTTTCGGTACGACAACCATGCAGGAAGGTGTAACATGAAAACACTTAGAGCGGAAGGCTCCAGTGCTTCTTCGAGGACGAACCAATAAGTTATGTATTCAACCGCGAATTGCCCGCAACCGGAGTAGTCGCCGGCTGACCACTGTCAACAAAGAGTGACAGTCGCAGCAGAAAAGCAAGCCAGTATACACGCTTTACACGGAGAGGTGATAATACCTAGTGAAACGTCCTACGTACTGAAGTGCTTTCGAGACGTTGAACGCCGGGAAGTGTCGTTTACACTGTGTGAGAAACGCTGAAGGTCCGATAAACCAAAACACGGTGTGTGGTGGTAAGGAATGATTGTATGTTGTCATGATTATCCGTGCTCCAAAGGGCATAGGTAGCAGTTTTCGAAGAGAGGAGCGACACTAGTCTGTCGCAGGGAGTTTACACGAGCACAAGGGATAATACGTTTACATATCTGCCAGGCTCGGCCGGCAGATCTTTTCACTTGTTGAGTCGACCTTACCTGCCACACCGTCAAGCTCCACTCCTGGCACACACAAGGTGTGACCGTGTCACGAGCGTGGCTTTGAGATGGCGAGCTTTTTCATGGATATCTATTGTCCTGGCAAACCTCCTGGTCCACTGCAGTACTGCTGGGTTCCCGGCTCCAACCAATCAAGGAAGAGCGGTAGCAATGACTGCTTCGCACTTTTCGCCGAGATGAGCCTTGCCCTGGGCGAACGAGATGGTGCATCAGAAACGATTCCCCCTCACCTCTAAATCGCGAGCACAATTGGGCAATTCTCGCAGCTATTTAGAGTCTACAGACCCCGGGGGTGACGAGCGGCGCAACCGTCGGCTTGACAACCTGCGTACTTCAGTGGCTCCTTGCGAGGAGCCGGTGGCGACACACATTGCTGCACGTGCCTAACGCCCAGACTCGTTTTCTGCAAGGGCCGGGGCGTTTGAAGCCTGCCCAAGCTCCAACGTTGCGTGTAGATGCGAGGCGCCATTCATCTCTTACCCTTGCCAAAACGCTAACGTATATGAATGCAAGAGTGTGGAAATGCGTTTCACTCGAACAGGCGTATCTTTTACGTAACGGGCGATCTTCGACCGCCGCAAGGTCACGTCGGTTTGACTACTGCCTGGTTATCTGAACTTGTATTATACGTAATTACGTACAAGCCGTTTTTGCATATCCCGGTTATATCCAGATAGTAGTTGCTCTTCTCCCACATTCCCGAAGTCGGTGAGTGTCTGTGAGCGTATGATAACAGATCCGCCTACTGGAATCGAGCATGGTTGGACGTGAGCCGTTGAAGTAGTCAGGGATCTGTGGGTCCAGCTGTGATCGCTAAAAGAGAGGCAGGGACGGAAATGGTGCATTAAGCTCGCAGCAGCGTACGCGTATCAGCGGTGGCAACATGAAAGGGGTCAGCGCATGTAACGGGGAAAAAACGGAACTCCTTTGAGCGCAGAAAGCAATACCCGAACATGTCAGCCTGTGATGCTGAAGCGACCATCGCAGCGGATAAGGCACACGTTGACAGGGTAGTGGACGTGCAAGGGAAACTTAGTATCGCAGCGCGACATCCACGGGAAGTGCAAGGCAAGCAATTAAGAAGAAGGATATGACGGCCATCCTGGACGAGACGAAACAGAATATCTTGTGCAGATCCAAACGCATAGCGAGGAAGAAAAATGATGAGAGAAGGCACCAAATGAACGGCACCGTCAAGGAGGACAACAGGTGTGAGAAGTGATGAAGCGGTCAGACAGACACCAAAATGCCCGAGCTATGAACTGCACCAGTCGCATGCACTGACGTGAAAAAACATGTAGGCGAGCACGGCACACACTCCTGCGATAACTGTAATGTATAATGAGCTCAGTGAGCTCAACAAGTGCAATGGTGTGAAAACTACAGCGTGCTTCAAAACACAAGTAGGTTTATGCAAAGATGAAGGAACTAGAGGCTGACGCTGTTAGCTAACCGCTTTTCTGTGTACAATTATGCATTTTCAAATAACGAGAGCAGTGCACCCAAGTGTCGGAAGCTTTTTGGGCCGGAGACGTTTTACGCGTCCTTCATTCGGCGTCTGCTGCTGTCCTTGAATTTCACGCAGCATTTTGGGGATCGAGTTCCACCCAGCACATAGCGGATCACGCAGCATTACTGCACTATAGCGGGTTCATCCAGCTTTAAGGAAATACGTCTGCACACCACAAATTGATTGGTTGTAGTTAATGCTGGATTCAAGCAATCAGGAATTTACTTCGCAGTTCCGCCTTCAGGGCTGTGCGTAGTGATCAGGCGCACTTACTAATGTACACGTCCGGCACTACCAGTCTCCTTGCACATTCTTTTAGTCTATGATTAAGAGGCTTTGACCTGGGATGCCCTGATCGTCAGGTCAAGCACCGCTCCTGCGCCAATCTCAACACTGGTTCCGCTCCAAACTTCGTCTGCTCCAATGCAGTGACGTGAAGTTGAGTATGAAGCCTCTTGACATGCCGAGCGTTCATTCGGCTGTGTGTGCCCTCATGCAGTCCCAGACACTTGCAGTTGGTTTGGAATTCTGAGACTCGTTGGCACGCATTTCATTGATTAGCTCCATATGCTAGGTTTGCTTCCTAAAGTCACAACGAGAAACAGTTTGTACACGTCTATGAGTACTGCAGTAGCGAGTAAGAGGGTTAGTGTAGATTGCGGTAAAAAGAATGTGTGTGTCAACGGAGGTATGCAGAATGAAAGTTGATGCGCGTGCAATCGATACAATCAACTAGAGGCGTACACGGTGGCGTGCACGTCGTGCTTTGTTACCGGCAACACATGGAGGAGGATGCGTTGCACAAGCACTTCCACTGAAAATTTGAAACAAATCGGATGCGTACACGCTTCTCGACCTTTGCTTGTACAGAGGTGTCAAACGCGCACATACTCGCTACTAGCGCGTGCCATGCAAGTGTCATCTCCGATTGACATACCATATATGAGAGTTTCAAATTTAATTCGGCGGATACACAGAAAAGAAAGTGTACTGCGAGTAGAGTGTGGATCCAGTAGCGTTGCTCGCATACTCCAATCAATAGCAGAATCCTCACATGTAAAAGAAGGGTAGAAACAGTTAGACCTCTCTAAAACCCTTATGCAACTGTAGCCTGTTCCAGTGTCAATCCCTATCTCACTCAAGATATAACGCGAACACTGCAACGAGCAGCAGTGCATACACGTGAATGGCGACTCTGTGCAGGATGGACATCAAGATAACAGCCGGAAAAAAAGGGATGAAGCAGAACAGCTGTATTCGGCAGGGCTGACAGGAAGAAACGGCTCGTTTCTCTGTGAACTGTTGGAGGGGACTGTGGAGGAGAGGATTGGTGTCTTCCACGTGTGAAAAGACCGACCTCTCCGTGGCCGCAGCCGGCCTTATGTTTTACGGTTCTAAGAGCGTCAATGCTGACCACTGGAACGCTGTTGCACTTTAACTACTCGGTGATGCTTTCATACAGTGTGACACAATAACGACGTGTGGTTTTCACGAAAAGAATAGTCGTGATGCAACAGTTGGCACCCGCTGTAAGCGCTGTCTTTTGATCAACAAGCCATGAGAAGTCCCTAAAGAAGTTGCGATAACAACCATACAGTTTCGGCGGTAGTCACCCTTATGTTGTATCCGGGCTCAGCGTACAGCCGAAGAAGCGCCACCCGCAACGCTGGACCCTGGAGGACACTGAAATCGCGCGTATCAGTTGTAAACTGCGAGGTCTACGGTGCTACTTACGCGTAAAACACATCGCACACGATGACAACTGGTTGTGCCTACTTCAGCTATGGTGCGTATACTCATATTACAGGGCGAAGTGGGCGTGACAGACGAGGGCTTGAAACGTGCTGATGAGTGTCAACGCGCACCTAAGTGCGACGCCATAAAAAAGCAGCGCCTTCATTGTACAGCATGTTGTGTTTACGATACAGGAAGAGATCATGAGCATGCGAGCGCCCAGTTTACTCTACCTTGCTTGATTACTTTACACAGTTGTCTGCGTACGTCACATGTCTCTACCAGTGCTGTGATCCAGGCACCGGCTGCAGTCTGCGTCGCAGGATAGAAGTGTCCGGAAAAATCTTGTGTACCCAGTATAGCGACTACATCGAGAGAAGTTTTCAAAAAAATTACCTCAAAATGTGTAAATGTGTACAACCAGACAGAGGAATCTTCTCGAATAGCATTGGCTGCGCAGAACAGAATGTGCATCAGTAGAGATCGCGTAAATTAGGACTGAATAAACAAATTATCAATATAGCTGTGAGTCCAGCTGACAGCGAACTGACTTCAGCCAATACGCTTGGTCTGCCTCAAATTCCTTTGACAGTGCAGGGACGTAGTTAGGCAGCAGTGCCCAAAAATTAGGCGCAGCGATGAAAACTACAAAGTCTCTGCGTGCACTTCTGGTCCTTGCAGCCCAAAAGAGTTGACTCAATTGGGCACTCGCTACGTGTTAAGTCCGACCACTTGAATGGTTCTATGTGTTGGCATCTGGAGGAGTCTTTCGGGTTAAGCGGGGCCAAAAGGCCGGTACCCGTATATCAAAGGATCCGCAGTCAATTGTTCCGTGCATGTTTTCTTCGACAGGTCTTACACAAGACATAATGCTTCAAACAAGTACGCCTGTACGCGGTCGCACTCTATGTAACAGTATTTACACAGTCACTGCTCTTTCGCCGTGCTTGAAGAACGACGCCGGAGTCTAAATGAAAATTTTAACGAATGCTGACGAGGCCCCACTTGACAATGGGGCAACTGCTTCATGATGCGGCGGCAATGTTCCGGTGGTTCATCAACGCAAGGGAGCAAAAAGGCGTTTGTACTGACAAGTCCTGTGAAATCTAGCAACGAGTGCAGCGACGTTTCCGGGAAACTTGCGCGCACAGCGCCAGCCGCCAATTACTCGATGAATGTCCGATAACAAGCATCGCTACAGGTTTCAAAGACCACATTCTACAACGAGGCTACACCCTCACAATCGAAGTGATTAAATTAGGCGGCAGTGGTAGCGTATTGTCTCTTAAAGCGCAGCAACCCATGTAACCTATTCATCTTTGTACTAGAGTATGAATCGGTACGTGAGACCAGTTGAACTGATGGGTAGAAAAGGTTTGTATACGCAACTGCGCGTATCTGCGTATGTATGCGTTGTGCGGAAAGTGTCATATCTTCTTTGCTGGCATAGTATCTGCCGCTATGCGCTAAACACTTGCCCAACGACGCCCGCATTTCCGTCCGCCGGAAGTTATCGTCACTGTATAGTAAACAACATATGTAGTCGAGTAGCTCTATCAGGACTGGACTCCGTCGTGTACGCAGAAGTACTCTGCTTTGCGCGGAAAAAGCAACACTACAGAGGTACTTACCCTTGTCTAGACATATTGGACACGGTGCAGGCCCGAACTATAACAAGTATATTCTGTTGCGGTGAACCATTTGTAAGCAGATGGACTGCTAGCGCAGCTACGTATGCATCTTTCAGCGCCGGTTACTCATGTACATAAGTAAAATGTCCTTAAAGCGCAATTTTCGCAGTCACCTAAAAAAGGGGGGGGTGGTGGGAAGCGATAAAAAGAGCGAATGTGAGTAAAGCAACGAGGGCACCGGCGTGTTGCGCGGTTATACGCGTGCACATCGACTGGCACATGCACGTGACGGCCAGAGATATTGTATAATATTTTTAGTACTACGGAAGCATTGCACTACTTGTGTTCCTATTCCACCTGTGTATGATAGCACTATCGTTTTCCCACTTTATAGGACAGTTTCATGGTGCACGCTTTGCCTGTTTTGTTGTCGTTGTCTTGCGTGGGGTAGAACGACGGAGACGAAGAGAGCACAATTACTGCAGAGCATGCGATGCTGCGTGAGTGTAATTTAAAGCACCTCCCAGAAGCCATTCACGAACAGATTGCAGCAAGTACTCGTGCCATATAGAAAACGGTTGCTCTACGTTTCTCTACATAGTTTCTTATATGTGTGTACTTTTATTTCGTGCGTTCCTCTCCGTCGGTTAGTTTGCTAGCGGCTGTTGTGAACCGGACTTCATACATCTTACGTACTCCGTGCTGTAATGCATCCATATGAAACTGTTAAACTGCTTTGTATAACGCTGGCAACGCTGCAGTGTACATGCAGGTGGAAACGGCGTAGTTTGAATGCACCTTCACCGTGGCTAAGATGGCCTCTAATGGGCTTTGCATGTCTAGCATAACATAATATGCTATGACAATAGAAGGAAAAAGCCAACTGTAATCAGAAACGGCGCCCTTCTCCGTGACGACAACGCAGAACGTTACCAGCAACCCCTGATATGGATCAACCAGCGTCGCGCTGGACGAGGAATTCGAAAATTTTGCCGAATTGAATAACTGTTGTTTTCATAGCATAGGTGACAGACGAAGCATAGGAGACACCGCTCAGCTAGGTGCACCAGACTTGAGAAACAGCAGCAGTGCGTGTTTTCAGGCTGTTTAAAGAACACAAGAACGCCTATTTCTAACTATCCGTGCGCAAAAATCCGCGCAAAATGCGCCTGGAGCAATGCTTTTGAGCTCGTGTCCAAGGCTTCAAATTCGTTGCAGTTTACAGATTTTGCCATGGAGAGTTTTGTCTTTGTGGCAGACATTGGAGATTGCAGGTTACCACGAAGGCAGATATGCCCATTATACCATTTCGACACTGTGTTCAGATACGCAGCTACATCTTCCCGACGAGTGTACCCTCCTTCAACAACTGAAGTATTCACGCGCGCAGGAAGCAGCACGTTTGCGCGCGTGCTTACCAGAAAAGAGCGGCGTAAAAAGTTGTGGATGTCCGAAATGGTGACACCTAAACCGTCGTCACTAGACGCAGCGCATCCTGTAATGCCGTCGTGTAATGGTTTACTGCTTGCACGATGTCATCGTCAGCCCCCTCACGAGCCTGGAGGAAAAACAAAGTATATCGCATGACCACGTGTGCAAGACGCTGGTACCTGTGCGTTCTGCGAGTGGCAGCTAGTCAGGTTTCAGGAGTGCCGCCTCATTGCGGATAACTTCGGAGAACTAATGCGCCACTGCTGATCGACTCAAGCCCCATGTGCGACCACGCCGACAGCGTTTGCGCATGTCTCCTCGTTACATCTAAGAAACAAGAAGTCCATACGTGCACTGGACGTGAGTACTTCGCCATGTACCTGAGAATATAGGGAGCTACGTTAACAGATTTGTCGAAGCGTCAGAAGATGCGTGGGCGACTTAATAAGTTTGTGCCATTCAAAGAGGGGGAGACGCGTGTATATAACACTGAATGTATAAATATGTATACAAATATGTACATATATGTTTATCAGCATTCAGAAATTACTCCTACGCTTGTCTACACAAATTCCTCTGTTCGCACAAGACCGCAGGAGTACGTACATGATCGTAAAGAGACTGGCGACAGGCTTCTACGCTTTGAAATTTAATGGTCGCAGAGAGGTGCCTATCCATGTATATATGTGGCCTAAGCATCTATGCATGTATGTACCTACGTATCCTTATATAGGAAAAAAGAAGGCGACACTCGTGTGTTAAAGTGCACGTATACGTAAAATAACAATTGTGCAGCTAAAGAAGAGTTTTGAAATTGTGCCTGAATACGATCGCGGGATTGATCCATATATGCAACTGCAGTATACTTGCTAGTGTACTCCCAGACCGTACATCCGTAGCGTACGCACACTCGCGAATGCTTCTCCCATATACTGGCTACGGATAGCATAATGGGTATGAATTTATTTATATATGCTTAAGCTTCTATAACCTACCAAAACGCAAGTGTACGGAGAACGCACACACACCGACGCTGATGCAGACGCAGCGCAAGGCAGATTGTTGCTCAAGCGTCTAGAGTTTGTTCGGGGCACGCTTGTTCTCGACGGATACTTCAAAGTAGACCCGCATTACGTACCATCAGTGATGCATAAGAGGGTGTCGGTCATACTAGCTGTCTTCGGCGCTGGCCATTTTTCGTCAAGGTAGTGGATAACGTGTGCACAGAGGACTATACGGATACGATTGCGCAAGCGTACGCGTACGCCCTCGGACAGCGTCTGGTGAAAGCGTAGTCGGAGGATTTGCACTCTCAATATTACATGTGTCAAGGCTTGTTCTCCGAACCAAAAACCCCAAAAGTATATTCTCAGTGGTCGCGTTGCGTAATGCTCTGTGTGGAGAAAAGATGCGCCTGCAGTATGTATCTGTGTACAGGCCCAATCTCTTGAGTCGGGTCGCCCATTCAGAAAGATACACATACACCTCTGCACACACTTCATGTAACACGTGTGCACACACACACATGTACACCGTCTCAGAAAACACTTTTGCTCGGGGCGCATCTGAGACATAGAAAGTCGTACATGTCCCTGCGAACTGAGGCAGATTTCGAACCAATAATCATAAAGGGGTAAAGAGGTAGCGTACGCTATTTCCCGGCTAAGCGCGCTTCCAGATGTGTCTGCTTCAGGTGTATCAGGTGTTATCCCCTTTAACATCATCTACCTGTGAAAGTTCCTCCAGTGCAAATGGCAACAGGGCGTAAACGAGCAGGCAAACTCTCGAGTTCAATCAGGCTACTGAATAGGTGCAATTAGCGCAGTCAGCACGTGCGCGCAGAACTGCTGACAAATATCCACAAGTATCTCTTGAGCATGTAGGTCTCAATGCACAAAGTCTATAAAGTGCTTGCTGTCTGCACCAAGCCCTTTGCACATCAGTTGGCTGAGAATCTCTGCACATACAGGTACCTGAACCCGACAGCGTATATATTTATATATATATATATAACAACGAACTGTCAGAAATAAGTTGGTGTGTCATTCTCACTTAAGCTGTAGTTTTAACTCTGCGGACACGCAAGTCGGTGTGTGTGCCGAAATTGCGTGGCTGCGTTTCTAATGATTATGATGGTTGGCGGGTCAGGAAAACATGCATCAGCTCTGCCCACTGTATATAGTTTTTCATGGTTGCGTTGGAAAATGGGTACTCAATCTGATACAGCTAAGAAGAAAGGTGGTAACCGGATTTGGGAATTCGACATTTTCGGCAAATGGAGCACTCAGTACAGCTGCTTCTCCGCCGACGAGTGGATGGGCACGCATCATCAGATGAAAGAAAAGACCCAAAGGCTTTACGACTTTTGAGCTTCAGTCAGCACACGTAAACCTCCACGTAGAGCATGGCCACGGAGTCCACTTCTGAGATGACACAGATATATGAAAGCAGAACCTGACAAACGTACATGATAGCGCGATGATGCTAGTAAACAAGAAGGCTCTTTACCTGTGACTCGAGAATAAGACTGTTTTTTACTGCTGCAAGTTCCTCGAGTACAAAGGTCTGGAATTTCTCCTCTCCTCGCTGTCTGAGCCTTTTCGCTTCTTCAAGTTCTTCTCGAACTTGGTCGAACTTCTCCTCGCGCGAACTCTGCACGCCACAATGTGATGCGTTGCAGTCCAGTGGTAAAAGGACTTAAAGACTGACTGCAGGTTGAACGTCTAGTGCATACAGTTTTTAAGAGGTCGTCATACACTCGATCTGTTTTGCGTATATTTGCCGCCTGGTCTGCTTCTACATCAAAAGCAAGACAGTCGTCACGCCAGTGTGAACGATGACGGATGCTTGTAGGTTCACGATCGCTACTGATTCAAAGCCGAGTGATCGTGAAATATTGCAGGTTGAAGACTCTTTCGCCCTGCTTCTAGACACCGAAAATCTACTTTGTTAAATCACCTTCCGAAGCGTCCTTGTACTTGTTGCATCATGTATGAACGTGGAAAACGATATGCTGCACAACTGGTCAATGAGTGATGAAGTATGATGGGGTGTGCACCAGCGAATGCCTGGTTGCAGGCTGTTCACCTTCTCCGCTTCGAATTTTCCGTCTGTCCTGTATTCTAGTTCGCCTAGACGCTTTGCGACTTGCACGTCCCTTTCTTGGCGTGCATGTTTGTCAGATTCGAGCGCTCCCTGGGTATGAAATGGGCAGCGAATCCACAGTGTGCATCTCACTTTTCTCTCCTTAACGTTAGGAAGCATAGGTAAATCTATGAGAGAAATATGGCCACGATCCTGCCTGACGGTAGTAAGAGAGTTGATCTTTCCAGCTAACGGGGAAAACACTCGTCGGTGGTGCCATACGGATAGCACTTTTTATTAAGAGCTCACTTGTATGACGGAGATTTCTCGTGCCATTGTCGCGTTCTTCTCTTCCCAATCTTTTTTCTGCCGATCGCGTTCGACAGCAAAGTCCCTTTCAACGATTGAAAGTCTGTCCGTGAGGGCGTCTAACGCACATTGCAGTTGCTCGAATTTCTCTACAAAGACAGAGGATAACTTGTCTTGCACCGCGAGCAACTGACTCTCAAACATCTGCACATATCAACAGCAGTCAACATGCACGCTTGTGCGCTTGCATGGTCAAGGAAACGTCCTTCATCTGCGAAGCTTCTCAGGTGAACCCATCTGTACGGATGCAGGGTATCTGAAACTTGGCACCCGCATTGCTTCCAATGGTAAGAAACGGCAAGCACACCTGCGCAGTGCTCAGCCTTGCAGTATAGCAACAAGGCGACAAAAACCGCAAATGAACTGCTTCCACGGCCTAGGTACGCATGCGCCGGTCATGGCCTTACCAAGTGGCATGCCGTATTCGTTGTCAGTGGAAACGACCACTAAAAAACTACATCAGGTTAAAAGAGGAAAGTGTCAGGGGTAAGCTGATCTGGTGCGAGTTCTCTCTGACATCTGTGGAACTGCTGTGTCGCTGCAGTGGTGGGATCCTGTCTCCACCCTGTAGCTTTTGCTGCAGTATGCAGTCAACGCGACCGGATGGTAGCAGGCCTGCTAGAGATATGGTTAAAAATATTTGTGCAGCTGTGTATCACCAGTGAAACCTCCGAAGACTGAGCTGGATGGGGTCGAGTGTAAGGCTATTCCCCGCACCGCTTGGAGGGCTTTGTTTGTCTCCACGCGGCGTTTGACCTCGGCGTTCAGAGTTTTCTCCAGTTTTGTGATGGCCTCCCTGATGGCCATGAGCCGACCTTCTTCTCCGTCCCTGCGCTGCCTCGCCTCACACTCCATCTGCTTTTCAAATCCATGAATTCTTTCGCTGAGCACAGCCAGCTTTGAACGAGTCGCCTGGCCGGCGAAGGAAATGTCGCCGCCTCCCAGAGAGCATTTTCCAGGAGGAAGGTGGTATTCCATCACGACACAGTGCACGTACAAACTGCGAGTTTACAAGCGCGAGTGCATGTCCTCCGCATGAGATAAAATAAAATGTCGACTGCGTCCGGGTATACGGGCATCTAGGTGAGCTCTGGCATTGCGTGTTAAACGGCAGTCAATCCTGTTGGGACGCTACCATGCTGCAGCGTCTCTCGTGGGAGTGTCATCCGCTCTACAAGGTAAATTTCGGGTTATCTTTTACCACCGTCTTATGCACGTGGGGCGCCCTGTCCACGTTAGACACTCTCAAACGACTTTCGAGACCTCTCATGAAAGATGCATTGCAAAAAAGCATCCGGACCACGCGTAAGAGATAAAATATCTGGTGACCGCGCTTATTGCTACGTAGGCGGGCGCCTGCTCAGAGCTTCTTATATATATGCACGCCGAAAGCATATACCGCCACTCCTTTGTCTATTGTGAATATATTCGCTGCATATGTTTTTCGATGACCAGCTGCTCCCGCGAACGAACACGTTTTCGTAGCATTGCAGATAGTGCTACTCAAAGTTCGAAGCGCATGTTGTGCTCTTGCAGCCGTGGGGCCGTTGTAGGCGGCATTATACTGGTACGTGCGAAGCGCTGCTTTGAAGCTAGCTGTAAGAGATGCCTAGTCTCTCTGGTGTGAGAAATCCCCACTGCGCAGAAGAGCGTAGAGTACACAAGGGCAAGGTATTCGATTAGCGCCCCAGTTACTTTGGTCCAAAGGACGAGATGGGTGACTATCGACGGGCAGCTGTTAACGGAGCAACGGATGCGTGGGATGCACACGTAGGGTGCTCCTTGACGGTGGTCAGCGGTTTCCCCTTTCTGCACGGATCCTGATATAAGTGCACCCGCATGAAAGTCTTTGTGGAAGGGCGTGTCGGACATTGCAGGCAGTCGCATTGGCAGGACGTTCGGTCATTGTCTGCTGTTTCCACACCGCACGGCTTATGCCTCAATCGCAAAAATAAAAGCGACCATTCCGTGCGTTGGCTATCTACATTGCGGTGCGCGAGGTAAAAGCAGCTTGTAACAACCACGAGCACGTGAAATCGCCATTACAACTGACAACATAGGGAACGCCGACCAGACGCATCGAAGCTTGTAGAGCTATCCTATGTACCCGGAAAGGAGATCCGTAAAAGCCATGGAGGTTACGGGTGGCGCGTGGTAAGGCGACTGACCAAATCTGCGTCAGAGAGAAGAACCAGTGTTAAACTGTCCGAAAAGTCACCCACAGAGGCAGCTACGTCCTATCTGAGGAGCCAGATTTTGTGTTTCCGGCCACTGTATGGTACCCTATACTAGAGGTGCTGACTTTTCTACGAGCTGTCCAAAATGCCGAGTTCAGCACTCCGAGTTTCCGCTGCGACCCCCCGCCCCTTGACTGTCCATGTGCCCTTAAAATAATACGCTCTGTGTTATAATACAAGGCAAGTTGTTTGCGCGTGAACGCTGAAACAAGCGAATACAGACACGCGAGGCCATGATGCAACTTTGTGTCAGAGGTGCTCCCGCGCGTGTACCAATTTTACGCCACACGGTTTTCACTCCCCCAGTTCGATTCATGATATTTGCCCTCCCGATCCACCCTTTTAAAATGGTGGGCTCCAAAACAATCTCGCTGTGCCTGCACGATGTTTACGGAAAGCCTAACGCTTGAGGTACACAGCAGGTAGTAATAGGAAGCCGCGTGAGCGGAGGCGGGCAACAGCAACGGGAGTCCATTTTGCATTTCACCCGCTGATAAAGATAGCATGATAATACGTTGGAGCGAGGGCAGATATTGTATTGTCAACCTGCTTAGATATTTGTCAAGGAGTATATTTTCTAAGGAGCTATCGTTAACGAATGCTCTTCTCATGAGGCGGAGTAGATCAGATTCAATCAAGCACCCCGCTTGCCATATTCGGGTGATCTCCCCTAGCTTCAGATCCCAGCCCCTTTCTTTCGACACGGCGTGGAGAAGCTGTAGGCCTTGTGCATGACAGCAGATTCTCCCGCACACGAGGGCTCGACGGAGGTCTTCTGCGGAAAAAAATGAGACATACACACCCACAAACGGGTGCAGCTACACAGTGTACACGTCTAGACAAAGCACGTGCGTATTGCGTGCGTGGCACATGAAGACGTTAGGTACATTCAATGGATGCCGCATCGTGTTATTCAGTTGGTGATTCGTCTGTTCTACCTTAAACCTACGAAGGCGCACCCAAACCTCACGACGGTGAGTCTTAAGTTTAAACCAATAACATCACGTTTGAGAAATGGCCCCCTTTCCACACCTCCGCGAAGAAATATAACTGCCTCAACGTGGTTGTGAACAAAAAGTGAATGTGGCGCTCGTAATGCGTATCCGTCTCACTGCACCATTCACTTTCCACGCCCACCCACCAATTTGTGTGTCGGTGACCTGATCCTGTCGAGGAGAGACTGCCATGCCCTCGCTTGGCCAGCGGGTTGCGTAGAGGTGATTCATCTTCTCTCTTAAGGAGACATTCGAGCTGATATAACGAAGGTCCAGCGCTGCTGCGATTGTTGGAACGGCGACTCCAAGATCCGCTGCTTCCTGAACGGTCCACTTCCCTGTTCCCCTGGCCCCTGCTGCGTCCACCACCAAATCTATCAGGTGGGCCCCCGTAAAGGCGTCTTTCTTCGTAACAATCTGCCTAGTAATGCTGAGTAAGTACGATCGCAGCTCTCCCTCGTTCCACTGTTCGAAAACTCGCCCGATTGCGTCATTCGTCAGACCGTACGCATACCTGAGAAAGTGGTATGTTTCTGCGATCAGCTGCATATCTCCATACGCTATGCCGTTGTGAATCA
This sequence comes from Onychomys arenicola, assembly GCA_949786405.1. Classification (NCBI taxonomy): domain Eukaryota; kingdom Metazoa; phylum Chordata; class Mammalia; order Rodentia; family Cricetidae; genus Onychomys; species Onychomys arenicola. The sequence goes on from CATKUM010000381.1 coordinate 25,061, forward strand.
TCTTTACATAATGTCCTGCACCCGCTGGACCTAGATGTGTCACGCAAGCATTCTGCCTCTCCTCCAAAGTAAAGGAGGATGCGCCGAGGGCGGGCACGTGGTTGACTGGATCAATTTTTCCAGAAATATGAACAAAGATTGGTTCCATCAACTGCCAGGCTTCTGCGGAGCCTCCAGGAGTAAGAGGGGGACCGGATCTGGCGCCACCTTCCCCCGTACAGAGTCCTACATCCATGTACAAAATGCCTTTCGAGGCTAGCCACTGCTCCCTTTTCTGCGTTGTCTCGTGAAACTCATTGCCTGCGTCCACCACGCAATCGCCCTTGTTCAGCATTGGCAAAAAATGCGATATCAGCATTTCCACCGGTTTGCCCGCCTGTACAAGGGACACAAATTAAAACGCTGTTTTTCTTGAAAGAACGTTTTCGAAGGGAAGCTATCCGAATCCATCTACTGCTAAGCCCACCATCCGTGACACGCTGTCGACTGAGGTAGGACAAGTCATGCTGTGCCTGTATTCGTACGGACGTAGTTGTTGTTGAATTAAGTCAAGATTGCTCTGTGCTCCAATTGTGAAACACAAGCAAGTATGCCTCTGCAAAAGCGAGGAAAAGTAATCTTTACTGTCGGTGCGTTAGGTAAGCTAGAAAGATATACCACGACTTTAAATACGCACCAATAGCTTTCTTTCAGTGAACCACATTTATATAATAACCGAAAAAAAACACGGCCTCAGTCACCCGCGCCGACACTACCTTTACCAAATGAAGAGATACTACGCTTGAAACAAGCGCTATAACTTCTCTACCGACAATGGCTCTGCAACAGTTACCTCTATGACAATCATGATGCGCCGCGGCCTCGTCAGTTTTGTCACCTGCAAGTGTTTGAAAGCAAAAGACACACGGCACGTGAGCTTGTACTGCATCCGAATGCACACCTTAGAGACTATTGTCTCAAAGCGGTCACTCTGTGACCATCCGGCTCATAAAGGGTGCAGCTTTGTAGTATTGATGCAATATTTCGATGCTTGTTCTCCCGGAGTCAGACCCCATACAGGCATCAACAAGTGAGGGATTGCGGTGTTGCTCTTTCTTTACTTATGAATAAGAGTCGAGAATAAGAGTTGATATCATGTTAATATTGCAGACTAACCATTTCCTCAATACTTTTTACACCCACGTAGTTGTTGCCGAGTTTCTCATCTTGTGCACGCTTCACTGCGTGATCAACCTTGCTGGGAGTTCTGTTGCACACACAGACTTTGAAACCCCTCTCTGCCATCTTCAGTGAGAGCCCCAGGCCCATCACTGCCAACCCATAAACCCCTACGTCGCAAGACATCTTGAAAGCACCGCATACTACGTGAAATAACATATGGCGACGGGCTCATCATCCCCAGCTGTTGACGCCGGGAAAAGCTATAAATATTTTCTTGGAAGAGTTTGCCTTCCAGCGCTGAGGTCCAAATCTTTTGTTTGGTATCCACCCCAGACATAAAAATTCCGACAACTGCCTTAAAACACATTGGCGTTTTCTTGACGCCTAAAAGACACACAGTAAGGCTCAACACAAAAAAACAAAGAAAAAAAAAATTTCTCTGTGGAAGTGTGCCTTTCCAACTTTGATGCAGACTCTCCCGCTCAAAAAAAACCGAGAAATTTTAGTTTAACATTTCTTGCCATCGTCAAGCTGAAGCTCATTCCACCAGCTTTGTTGCGCGGCTGCCTAGTATATAGCTGTCGCAGACGCCAGCTAAGTGTGTCAGCCAACGCACGCATTATGCAGAGTTAAGTATCAAACACGTGGCTTGGAACTGTTGTGGTTGATGCCCCACTACTAGCGGCTTCCTTATCGAACCTATGGTTTAGCGGCTGCCGCGTCATCCACTCGTGCGGCATTCACCGCCCACGCTGTGTGAGTGTTAAATGCGCCATCGGCAGCCCAATTTCTTTGACCAAACTGGACTAGCTCAGGAGAGACCAAAAAAAAAAGCGTCAAATGCTTTAAGCAGCCTTCTCAACCTCCCCCCAGCCGAAAACGAGCCCTAACCAACCGACAGCAGGAAACATGTGGCGGCATTGTACTGCCATTCTAGTATTTTATAAGGCTAAAACGCCCCGTGACCTCGTAAGGCGGCTATGTCGCCGGAACTGCGCGTTAGTTCGAGCTGCAGATGCAGCTGGCGCGGTGAGAAAGTCTATCATATTTAGGAGGAGACGGACGCAAACAACTGTGAGCTCCCCCCATTAGAAATAACACGATATCTGGGTGCTTGCACGACAGCAGGTCATGTTCGGTAGCGTGTCAGTGAAGACGGAAGTAACATGATTCTGACGTCAGTTTCGGCGTGTCACTTTTGAAAGGTGTGTTAATGTCCAGCTTTGGATCAAGACTGCCGCTCTAAAAGACGACAAAATGTCTTCATGACACGCGTTGGCGTTTACAAGATAGTTGCTGTATCACTCTTCAAGCTCAACGATAATGTTTCGCTGTTCTTGCCGGTAGGTTGCGATAGATGGATGGACACTGGCAGACAAGTTAGTGGGACGCTGGTTGTTTGATGATAAGTTCAACGGTACGAAACAACCTTTACGGACACTACCGAATGTGCGTGGAAGGTCGTACCTACAGCCAGAGGTGTAGGTGCCTACCGGAATACTAGTCAAAAAGTATTCTTAAGCGATTTACTTGTAGTAGAGAGCGCAGTCTGAACGAGTCCGTACATATACACGCCCTTCAACGCCTTATTACAGTCGTTCGGCCAATAGAACGGGTGTGAGCGCATGTGTTTAGCGAAAGCTCGATAAGCGGATGTGTATTAATCTGCTTTGAGCTGTTAACCTTCCCCCATAGTAAGCAGTGTGCACACAATAATGTAATAGCGTCATAGGCTTCCGTCACAATTGGTGTCGCATGGTATTATGAGATTCTTTTCCGCATAATTGGAAATGGAAGATCTGGAGTTCCGCGTCAACAACCCAACTTATGCAGCAAGTATGATGTCCCAACGCTTTTAAAACGTAACCTAATCGGTCACTAGTTGATCAACGCGGGTCGTGCAACACCTTCCGTCTGGATTACTCGTCTATCTTAAGGGGCGATCTCTGCATTGATAGCATGCCAGAGGGGCAGTTGACTGTTCGTCAGCGCAGCGTCAAAACTGCTGTGTAGCTGTTGTGGCGTGTAACGACGTACTTTAGCTGTCGTAATATTTTGGTAGTGCACCCATTTTTATGCACGCACATACATCGGGGCTCTTCACCATGCAGGTGTGTAGCTTCACAGATGTTCAACTGCCTTCCCGTCCCCACATAATAAAGAAACGTGAGGACACTTCTCCAGACTTTACAGCACCCACGCAAGTGAGCGTAGGTGTTGGAAAAAGCGCTGATATAGGCGTAGATTTGGAAATGTACATTCATATACAAGTTCTGCACGTATGCAAATATATTTACCTACATACTCGTATGTTTTGCGGCACAAAAGTTTCACATCTGCTTCCCGTAGTTCGTCCGATTTCATCTGCAGTCCTTATTTGCATCAACGGACTTTATATCGCCATGTCTTCCACGTGCAGCGCACGGAGTGCATGGAGACAGGCATTCTATGCGTAGTTGTCCTTATGCCATGTATCGTTCACGCGTGAGTATGCCTAATCTCCCGTCCAGAAGAGAATGACGTGTCTCTGCAGCCTATCTAAGCTGTTCAGGCCTCGTCAGAATGATTTTCCATTCAACCCTTCTGTAAAAAACGAATCTGTGCACTTATTCGCATAGGCGTGTACAAATACATTTCGCCTTGTATGAACTACACGTCATTTCGTTCAAAAGGACCTGCAATACGTATAAGTCTACAATACGTATCCTCCTCGCCTAAAAGAAAGCGATGAACGCTACTGAACCCAATTTTCCTCGTGGAAGGTACCTTCCCTGTCTTTGCGTTTGAAGGTGTGGGCCCCAAAGCAATCGCGCTGAGCCTGTATGAGGTTCGTTGGAAGATCAGTTGTGGACATAGCAGCCAAGTATGACAAGCTTGTGGAATGACAGGCAACTGGCAGGAAAAAAGGCGAGACGTTTTGTCTTGGTGTTGGTAAAGTGGCGTGGACCATGGTACGCTGCAACGCCGGAAGATGACATTTCACCATCTTTGCGATTCTGCAGACGCGCAACCAAACACAGCCTCCTGCCGATTGCACTGCTGCAAACGTAGGACTTCCATGACCGCAATGGCGAGCGTTAGGATGTACCCCAAATGTACGAGGTTGAAGACACAGAAAGCGGCAGCAGGATTTCGATACCATGTAGGAGAACTGACAGCACCACATCAACAATGTACCGTGACGAAACATTGAGTTACATAATAGGAACAGCACACATTATACGCGGAGACGTATCTATATCTATATCTATCTATATATATATATATATAGGCATACCTGCAAGTGTACTCTCTGTAAATTTTCCTACATATAAAAATACAGCATTCTACTAAGAAGCACAATTAAATTGAGACGTAATCCACTCGCGACGCGGTAGTGGGAACCGCAAAAATAGCGGAGAAATCCACATTATGTATTCAAGTCTACTGTTCACAGTCTGCGTGTGCGAAAACGGACAATGTGTCACAACAGGCGACCAAACGCACGGAACAATAGCCGCGCTGCTTTTCTGAAGCACGTCAAACTGTTGCGGGTCTTCATGGAAGAATATGTAAAGAGCAGCCGTAGTCTTGCGCTAATTATAAGGGTCCACCACTACAACAGCAATCTACGACATGCAGAGCATTTACAAGCAAACAGAGCTGTACCTGTACTATCGAATACTTAGCCTGCATGTAGAGTAAGCTTTCTTTATGCACGCAGACCACCCAACTCGCTCTCAGCTTGAGGATAACCTCCCTCGAGCGTTAGAAGTTTAGATTTTGCAAAGTTTGCAACGAACTGGTCTAACAAACAGCAGCCTATGACGTACATTACTGTAGACAGATATGACAAGTCTTTTGCTTGGACAAACCACACTTCCATCCGTACAAATTCTCCGCCATATTTACTTGTGGTGCTTATCTACCCGGTTGAAACAGTATTCCAAAGATACTTTATTTGTCTTGTTGCGTTGAAGATATCCGCCTGTGCACCATATACGCGGCAGCACGTCTGAGGAGGAGGAACAATGGCCATTCTGGAATGGACATCACAGGCTATAGTAGCATGTATACACAATTTTTTAACAGGTAAAAGACGGCATAGTATTGACGCAGACGAAAATGTATGCAGTAGCGGCAATTTTCCCACAAGGCAATTCCTAAGCGGGACCGCAGAAACGTACACCCTAATGGCATCTTACAAGTACATTTACGTTGTGGCATAAGTTACCGCACACTACCATCCGCATGTGTAAGGCAGTATTAATGCAAGAAGAACTTACAAAAGTACATTTCTCTCGTAACGGTGGCACGACATACGCATCAATGAGGCCTCCTTCAGAAAAGGCTAAATGCATATACTGGATCAACATGTGGGATGCGCAACACAATTCAGGCATTGTATGGATCGGCCTATGACGTGCTGCTACGTCCATGTTCGAAGACTTACACAAAAAAACACATTCTGCACATATTGGCCCATAATATGTACATATACATATTTATATAGATATATTGTAGTACGACGTATTTGCTCAGATATCGAGATGCACCTCGTAGTGTCGCAGATTTCTAGTGGTTGCAGCAGAGAGTAACGCAGCCGTATCTATGTATAAACGTTCAGCAGTCAATACGTGCCACAGGAGGCTCCGCATATATAATGCAGCAGCCCGTTTACAATTGGATAGCGTGATCAGAACCTCTGAGAGCCAATGCGATCCGTTGTACATGAGCAAAGCTGTTCGGAAGGATGGCGGATTTCAATTGGAAAAGCTATCTTTTTTAGCGACGTTGCGTTGATGCAGCAGCTCATCACCTGCCCGAGTGTGTCCGCAATCGAATAAACACGTCTGCAAAGATGGGTAAGTGTCAAATAGCAAGTGTCCAAGCGGGTGGCCAAGTAGTACCATATTTTACATACGGATCTTACTGTTCGTCTAGTAGTGCACTTTGGAGAGACGGATTTTTTATAAATGCCGCGGCGAGGATATCCAAAAGCTTGGCTCGAATTATACAGCCGCCTGCAAACAAAGTGTGGACCCGTCCGTAATAGCAGCGAACAGAGTTAGCTCTTAATCAGGTACAAGGGGCTGTTGAAAATTCTTTTGTATATATTGTGTAGCCCGGAAATCTACAAGGGCTGACGTCACTTTGTACATATGTACACCTTCACGGAACTCTAGTACGACTTCTTCACATCGAGCCAGAATTAAGTGGCACACGCCTACCCACAGTTCCAACTCACCCTTTTGATTGTGAGTGCACAACTTGGATGGCTTCCAAGATCGAAATACACCACTGCAAGTATACGCTCAAAATCAACGCCGTCGACGGGTCGGTATATGAGATCCATCGAAGCGATGTGTTGTTTAAAAAGAAACTTTACAGGAAGATCCTTCAAATGGAAATCGTCGTCACTGGTAATTAACATGGTTGCTGCAGAGTTGTGCCGCAGCACATAGAACTCGACCTACCCGGCTTCAGGCAACTTCGCCTATCCGAAGGCCCTCTTTCTTTGTCAAGAAAACGTGCACCAGCGTAGTCGTAGACCAGCGCATGTCGGTCTCATGGGATAGAGAGACATCAGCTGCTGGAAGTGTATTAGAATGACCAATTTTATTATGAACACAAGCAGAGACCCCCTGTCATGGCGTCTTGGTATCACACAGAAGCACGTATTAACTTGTGTTAAGGCGTAGACATACACATAGAAATGTACGCATGTGCCGTGGTTGCGGGCTGCTACCGGCGGCATGTGCGCTTCGGTTTAAATTCACCATCGTATCACTATCTCCGGCATTGCTATTCAATTTGCGTTGATCTCCAGATAGTCGAGTTCGACTTTCGACTCCAAAAATGGACGACCAAGTGCAAGTTACGAAGATCAGGATTGACTGCGTACCTTTCCAGATTCGACAGATCTCTGCTAGATTCAGGTTCCAATCTCGAAGACGAGAGACAGAAGCAAGCAACTGCATTCCTTGGGCGTAGCAGCAGATTTTCCCGCACAGCAACGCATGTCCGATGTCCGCTGCAATAGGCATATCACCGGTGCAGAACAAGTTTGACAACCGATCGGTCCTCTACTGCGCGTACGTACTCGAATCAGCTCATTCGCAGAACAAGATTGATGCATTCACTACCATCTCTGCTGTCACCTGTACCGCCCTCTTGCTATTAAGATGACTGAAACAGCTGCTGTTGCTGCTAACGTCAGGCCCCACTTTTGCATTCTTCGGTTTTCACTACTGTCAACCATGCAGTCACTACTGCTGCCGCTCCGAGTATTAATTCTAGAGGGTATGTACAGCAACTGCAGCGGCTGCAGTATGACGACTTCTGCTCTTCATGGTAATGCCGGTACTCTTACGCCGCTTCTGCCAGCACTATTACAATTGTTAGTATCAAGAAGAACGCTCCCGGTCGTAGACTATTAGTGACGCCACTGGTGATGCCACTCGAAAAACTAGTCCCATAAATTTCATTGCTCTGCCATCAGTCCGTAGTCTCTTACAGCACGCTTCCAGCGCAGCCGCGAGGTAAGCTTAAACCTGAGCAAATTGTCTCTCCCTAATGCTTGCGGTGTCTCTGGGAAATGAAAAGCTCCTTCAGCACTTGAAAGCAACCTACATTGCCCAGGCTTGCTTTGCAATTCGCATCGCTTCTGCTTACTCCAGTTTTATCATCTTCCTGGCTGCTTTGATAAATGCACATCAATGAGCTATGTATACATCGACGGTCTTTCAGAAGGAGATAAAACCAGACAACGCTGCCCATCTTAATGCCCCGCTGTATCTGAGAACCACTTGAAATATAACGTCATGTTGTACATCGGATGTGCAGACCTTCTATGTGCAAGCGCAGTCGCTTCTTTGAAATTTTACGTATCTGCTTGTTGATGTCTTTTTGTTCCGGTGCATCTAGTGGTTGTGAAACTCCGCCAGCACTTCATTACCGCCATTACATGACAGTGAACCAAAGAAAAGTTGCGCGGCCGGTCCACAACCTCTAAAAATTCTTCATGACTCCCGTGCACATCAGATGCTCCGGCACTGGCTCAAAAACTAAGGGTAGGGGCAGAAAACAGCTGATCATGCACCGTGCCCCAGGCATGAACGAGCGCATGTCTCCATCAGCTCTGCTGTACACCACGGGGAGACATTTATTGCAGAATAAACTTCCCTGGAGACTCGCGTCCATAAGCCTACTGCGGTTAGGGTGCGCAGTAAAAGCATTCTACAGGGCAGTCATGGTCATGAGGGGAACGAGTGGGGTTTTTGCTAAAGACACTATCGTAGAATAAGTTCAGTCCCTTATATCCGAGAAAAGGGTGAGCGCATGTGTCTCACTTGCGCAGCCTGTCAGAGCACAGAGTGTACACGGTACTCACGAAGTGAAGCAGTATACTGATTTCTAATTTTACAGAGAGCACAAAAGACAGCAGGGACAAGGTGAAGACTTGAAGGGACGGGGTACAAACCGCTGGAGCTGCAGCTTCCAAAAAAGCGCAACTCGCGCAGAAGCAGCAGAACAATTGCAACAGGACTAGAAGGCCAGATTCACCTCGCTCACGGTGGCAATTGGCGATATCGCATCACGCCTTCGATGTACCAGACTTACACAGCCGGGTTTTTACAGTGGAAGCGCTGGCGGAACTGCCAGTCTGCGTGATGGGACGACATCGCCAACAGAGGTCTACCGTGGGCCTCGTTCGGCCTTCATACGCTGGTGAGAGTGTGGGTGTGATGTCTTTTGCTATCTTTTCCAAACCTGTGTATACACGTGCTGACTACCGTTTATGAGTGATGCTCGTCCTCTCACAAGAAAAAAAATTACCTACGAAAACCGCTATGTGAGATGTCCAGATCTCAGTCGTCCATTTGCGAATGTCTACGCTTGTTGACATCGGACAGCCCAGAAAGTAAAATAGTCTCTGATGTCGTGTATTTGTCACCCACCAACGCTACCTTATGCTCCGGTACATCACAGCTTGATAAGTAACATTTGTACTCGATACATAGTTTAGTTCGTTGTTGTGTAATTCCAAGTATATTACTGCTTGAATTAACCAAGTAGGGTATTACAATACAATACGTATATACCTATGAAATCTTCATAGCATCCGGACTACCTTGTCAACAGCAGATGATGACGGAGACCCAAGACTCGTTGGTATCGTGGATCTCTTTAGGGAGGATATCAAAGTCATCTCTACTTTACATATCTGTACACGTTTAGCAGCTCCGAGAAAATGCGACACTTTCGGAGAGGCCGTTTTTCCAGCATCCTCTCCAGAGTTCCTGTGAAGCAAAATTCCACTAAAAATAAATATCTCTTCGGAGCTGGAAAGGACCAAGTCACAAAGGCTGCACTCCCTGTGGGAGATCTGCACGTTTCCGCTGTACACAAAGCTGCTCTACAAGCACATTTCACTTGATTATTATGTTGCTCTCTGACGTCGTCTGCGGCCTTACCGCTTAAAACGAGTAAAGGGAGGCACTAGAAGAAAAAAAACTATTTCTGAGCTTTGTTGGATGAATACAGTCATTTCGCTTTGAAAACCTAACAACTCTGCCCTAATATAGGAGTGTTGCTGCACTAGCACGTTAATACCCTCTATCTGCCTTTTGCTTTTATGACCAGCGAAATAAATCAAGGGCACTTGCCTTGTTAATGCAGCATCTGCGCATTGAGGCACATCAAAGTGCACCCCGCAGGAGGAAAATCAAAAATTTCCCGCACGTGATAGTATGCCATTCCCTAACCTCGGCGAACTAAACGATGTATGAAGCAGCATCACTCTCCGACATGAAAGCAATTTTGCCTCTAGTGAGGGGGGATTCAACTCAGTGCTAGCCGTTGCAGTACCTGTATAAACACCATGCACTATGCACCCGGGGGAGTCGTCTACTGCGCTCGACATTGCAGACTAAAACAATAATTAAAGGCTGTTGGCACACTGCCACCTAGAATCTGGAGTTCTTTCGGCGTTGGCAGACAGATATATCAAACACAGCTACAAGAAAAAGTGTTATTCTTTCTGTACAACGTATATGCGGATGCTGCATACATGCATATTCCGCAGTGTGTTAACGACTTCCCTGCTCGTACTACTTTCCGCGTTCGGAAATGTGCTGAGTTTGAGGCAAAGAGCGAAATGCAGATATACCGGAGCCGTTGGCCAGGAAGAGAGGGAACATTGGATCAGTTGTACAGAAGCTTACTTCAATTCTACTTTAAACAACACACTCTTTTCTTGTCACTGCTTGAGAGGGTTCTGGGACAACAACTGTCTTGAACGCGTCTACCTGTGGATCCAGCATCAAAGAGCTCCGGCTTGCCTTTTGTGTTGCGTACCCTGCGTGTGACACTGCACTACACGTGCTGCCTGCCTCTCGCAGAAACAAGACTTTTTCCTCTTATACTGTTATCGCCCCAGTACCATTGAGCTGAAGTGAAACAGCTTGCACGGTGCTGCTACTGGTGTCAGCTGTAAGGCGGGGTTCCATCTAGAGGGGACTGATTCTGTCAGTATCCTTGACGGTATACAACATACATATATGTATGTGCAGTTTCAAAAAGGGCTATTTTGGCGATAGGAGGATACCAATGTGTTTACAGGTGCGTGTGATTCACGGGTAGTACACACTCGAGTATATGGGTACATGTAGTGCACTTCGCGCGCCACTGCAGTTCAGATTTCTCTGTTTTCTCTTGTCTAAGGGAACGTCTCTGTTCTGCACACACCTTTTGAAAGCTCTGGTATCATGCAGGATTGAAACCCTTTTAACTTGGCCGAAGCAGCCGCCTGGCAGTCGCACCTTATCAATACGGGCGGATTGTGATAACGTAGGCAATGCGACATCATCGATGTACACCCCAGCAGCGCCCTAGAAAGCGGGTTACCTTTCATATATATATAATTATATACATATGTATATGGACCGATATTGCACTGTATGATTGATTGTGGCAGTGTTGAAATACATCATGCCTAAAATTGGCCGTAACTCACTACTGTCAGTGACATCCAGTTGTGGTGCGGGTCTCCATCGCTCTGATGGTATGCAGCGTGCACTATTGTGAGCATATTCTGCACGAAAGACAATATCTGAGCTGTTTTCTTTCTTTCTTTTACCGCGGCCTCACTTCAGTGCAAAATCATTCCGGCTTGTGCAGAAGCAGTTGCCAGCTTTGTACGAACTCTTAATTCTCCTTTTTACCAGCTGGAAGAAAGGCGACATCACTGCGTTTCGTATTTGAGAAGGTCAATCTTTAGGAGATAACGCTACGCTACAGAATTCTGTTTTTCTCGAGCCAGACATGGCTGCTTGGGTGTATCGAAAGACACTGCACCTAACACACGTTCCCGGCTGCAGTGTCTGTACAGCGAAGTGACGGAACACTTACCAATGTCGTTGGGTGTAGCCGCCGCGCAGGGAGTGGACGAATTCTTGTTCCCGGAGTGGGGTAAATCAGATCTCAGTTTGTCGTTCAGCATCTCTCGCAGCCCAAGGTCTCCGCTTATGTACCGAATATCCAGAGCGGTTGCGATCGTCGGAATTGCCACGCCCGCTTCTGCGGCTTGCTGCACTGTCCATTTCCCTGTGCCTTTTGAGCCCGCTGTATCGCGAATTTGGTCTAGCAGATATCCTGCGCGAAACGCGCACACGACAGTGCTTCCACGGAGAAAAATAGAAATACTGAATGCGTACACTTCATACACGAATCCGTGTCCATGGAACGCAGACAGAAATCGAGCGTAGAAATCTCCTTATATGTATGTTGCTCCATACACCATATGAGCCAGACGGAGCAAAGTTGTAAACGGAGACAAACGCCAGCTTTTTATCATATATGCGGGAAATAGAAACAGGTCCAAGAACTACGTGAGCAGACAAATGCAACTCTTGCCAGTTTTTTCCATTATGTCAGCCCACCGGTACAGTTGGGTTGTTGCCGCTGCTGCCAGTACTTTTAATACTGGTGCGCTTCGAGCTGAAGGTTTTTTTATCACAGAATATGAGGGAGGCATCACCTCTTGTAATACCTGAAGCCTTGTCTGAATTTGTGCTGCTGTGACGTTCAGTTGTTGCGACTTTTTTGCGTGCTCTTCCATTCTTTGGCCTTAATTTTCTTGTCTTCTACAAGGGCTTCATTTTTTGGCGAACGGATGCTTTTTTACTGGCCGGTTCTTCTGTTTCTCTACTTCGCAGAATCTTAACTTTTATGATACTTTTGAATTTTGCCTACTAGCTCATCCATCTCGCTTGAGACTGTTTATACTCACTCTTCTCTGAACAGATTTAGTTCTTTTTGACTTCTCCTTTTCCCGCTACTTTCACTTCTTCCTTTATTAATTCCTGGCTTTTTCAGTCTACAAACACCTTCTCGTCTTCGTATTCTGCTCCCTTTTCTGCCACACTTGGGAGTCAGGAGTTTTTCTCTTGGTCTACTCGTTTAGTCCTATTCAGACTCGCCCTTCATGCTCTGCTTGCATGCATTTTTTCCTGGTCTCCGCTATATCTCAGCGTTTTGTGCCCTGCCGTTTTGTGTACCTTCGACTGTTCTCTTCCTCTTTCCCTCACCGTGTCGGCCTGTTTCATCATCTGCGCTTTGCCTTAGCTGCCACCGCTTCTACTACTACTCTAGGGGTTATGGCAGTCATCTAGAATACACCATGAGTCAAAGAGAGCTTCAGGTCTTCTACTCTGGGACAGTCATGACAATCATACATAGCAAATCGAGATATCGTTTTCTGATTCCCACACGAAGCGCTACTCTCAAAGCACAAGTTGGCGTGTACTCGTTGTTTTCCAAAACGCTACGATATTACAGCTTATCATCCAACGAGATCTGCTGCTGCTACGCCTCTTTTGGCATAGGCATTTAAAAGTATTTTTCATTCAAAAGTCGTACATGTCGCCCCTCCTACATGCAGAACTCCCTTTACCACACACAACAATCACTACGCATTCTAGTAAGCAAATCTTATGTGGGTTGCGTTCTGGGGCATCTGTACACGACTCGGCGTCCATATACGTATATACGCATATTCATGTATAATGACACATGTTTCTCTCCCTCTCTACACATAGATAGCAGTACCCTACACCGTATAGGCGTGTACAAATAAATTTACATCTGTTTACATACACATGTATCCGCACGTATATCGACTGCTCTGCACAAGTCAGGACTAGCTCTAGTTACAGGTAAAGGGGCACAGGAGAGAGACTGCCTGTTGGACAGCTTCCTTAAAAGATGATCTCTGATGCCTGGTGGGAAAGGACCGTCAAAAATTGTTATTTGCACACTCCTATTGGTATTGCTTCTATATTGTCCAGACATAAACGATTTTCTTACGGAATGTCAGCACGGCAGAAGCAGCACGACTCGAAAGAGGTTTTGTGCATGAGCAGGCAAGCTAAGCCAGTATTCTTCTCCCTAGAGGACCTATACACATACACGTGTACAGCTATTCACATACGTGTACATGTAAGCATAGATGACAACAAGCCAAGTTGGTATTAAAGAACAGTTCGCGCGGACATATGGGATATGTGAGTGGAAAGGCCACTAAAGCCACGTCGCCGTGGAGAAGCACACTTTTCCTTTGCTGAGGGTGTGTTCGAAATGCCAGAGAAGGCAGCTACGAAAGCAGCAGCTGCTCTATCATAAATCGAGCATGACGCAGGCACCGGTCGCACGTGAGACTATCTTCCATTAGATACTCCAGGATGGGCTCGCTCCCACAAGAGAAACAGAAGCTGTTTCTATGTCTTTGAGCGAGTGCGAGGCGTTGGCAAAGTAGACAAGGTATGCGCACAAATGTACACTTTCTGTCTGAGACACAGAATACGCCAACTTCACTGTGACTAACTTTCCTGATGCCTGTGCACTTGATGACAATAGTCACCTATATAAAATCCGTGTTTAGTCCAGACGCACGCATAAGCGACAAGAATGAGCACATACGTGTCAGCGTAGAAGGATGTGTCTGTTTCTAAGAGAAGAATGGACCGTAGCACCGTTGCTATGTACACGCGTACGTCATTTACAGTCTATATATATATTCATATATTTATATGTATGTAGATGTATATCTCGGCCTGCCTCGCTCTGTGTATATGTTTGATGTGTACATGTACAGGTGATAGAGCTATAATTCTGCGTCTAGCCCCGCAGCAGGTAGTGTACGCGAGGTAGACATTGTTTGTGGTGGAGAAGACAGAATGAACGTGTAACAAGCGCTCACATTTGCTATTCGTACAGAGCCGCAAGGGAAAGTTTCTGCGATAACAACAGAAGTTTCTTGGACCCTACTGTGCAAGCATTTGTACATGGGTGGGACTGGTCACATATCTGCAAAGACGGTGCGGGTATTTTCTGCATCAAAGGAGATGTTTTTCTGTGCATGCTTCATTAGCGTGTGTAACTTCAGGAAGGCGATTCCATATACACAGTTTTGGAAAAAAGCATGGAGGAGAACAGCATCTCTACTGTGCTCACTGCTGCTGAATGCTTTAGCAGAAGAGGAGGGGGTGGCTCCTGGATGGCAGTAACTAAGTAATCTGGAATGAAATGCAAGTCTACGCTGGACAGCACCTGAAGCACCAGTAGCAGCAAGGAAGTAGTAGCAGCAGTAAGGAAGCAGCGGCAGCAAGAGTAGCGACGGAACAGTAATAGGAGGGGCAGCAGTAGCAGCAGCAGCAGCAAAAGAGAGAGAACATGCTAGGTCAAGTAGTCACCGCAGCACCCGGGACTGTAGCAGCAGAGCGGACAGCAATAACGACAGCAGAACTGGGGTTTCCACAAACATACGATCCTTATTATATTGTCGGAGACTTAATTGTGTCTAAATCTGTGAATTTTTTTCCCTTGTTTTATTCAGAAACGGATGAGCCAGCTGAAGGCCGGGGGTCCTGCAACTGTCTGCAGCCACACAGATAG
>CATKUM010000382.1:0-40053 GCA_949786405.1 Onychomys arenicola
ATCGCCGGTCCAGGTAAGTGCGTGACTTCGCCGCTGCGGCTGCCACACATATCCGAACGAATACGCTCCAGCAAATATCGGGAACCCCCGTTCTGCGGTCCTTTGTCTTCATAGTTCAGCTTGCACTCCAAGTAGTTTTCATCTTCGACGATGAGCCACATCCCCACCGAAATAAAATATAAGCTGCAGAGTACACAAAGCCACGTCAACATACGCGCCGAACATAGCGGATAGAACCCATATGTCGCCCGACGTGGACGTGCTTCGCCACACACGTCGCTACTGCGTGAGTGACAGATGCAACGCGCTCCTTCAAGAAACGCCGCAGCCGTCGGTCCGGCTCTAATAGCGCCCCTTCTCCATAGCACATGGAACCTGAAAAAACAGGCAACCAACTGCAGCGCGAGGCCCAAGGTGAACCCGCAGAACGTCCCGCGTATTGCTGGGTTGAGCGTGACCGACCATAGTACAAATAATTCGCTCCACTAGAACCTTCGCCTCGGCCTCCGCCACCTGATCCAGATCCCGAACCTGGTAGTCCTACAACACCGACGCCACCGTCCACCGTGCCCTGGTGCAGTTTCCGACTCCGCGGATACTGCTGCTGCGGTGCCAAATGAGAATCGCTGCAAGTGCGAAACGTCGCCGGCCGCCTCCCACACCTCTCATCCCCCTAACGGTCGACCAGGTCCAGGCCATGCTCGACTGCGGCGGTACACCAAGCCTGTTTGAAGACTGCCTTCCTCTCCGACGCCACCTCTGCTCGCGTGTATTCCTGCCCCTCCGGCTGCAGTTGCAGAAGAAAATGCATTGCTGCTGGCCCCGCCTACTTGAATAATGCCACGGTTTCCCCCACGGATCCCTACTCGCTGCTGATCACCTACACGACCGCGGCCATCACTGCCGCACAACGGACCAGTGCCTTGCGTCCCTTTGCGGCTTCCACTGCTGCTACGTGGTGTGCCGCCGCCGCCGTCAACCCCCCACCCGCCGTACATCGAACGCCTCGCGGAAGCGGCAATAGAAGATGACCCTCCTGCTGTGACTGCTATCAACGAATTTCTGAGGCCACTCTCCCTTCTGCTCTCTCGTCGCCGTTGTTGTCTTCAAACCGTCCAAGCCTCTCCGGTCCCAGGGAAGCGTAGGATTCCACTGACGCATACCTCTCCCCTTGGGGGGCGCAGAATCAGTCGCATCTTTCGCAGATAATTCTCGACCTCCTGAAGAAGTGTGCATCCTCAGAATGCCTGATGGTGTTCGCCGAGGTCCAGCGTTTCCCCGCGCGCCATGCTCCACCGGCTGACGACGAACCGCAGAAAACGTGGGTGAAGCATCCACAGACGAGGGCGAGTGTTCGTCGCATACAAACGAAACCCCACGCGGCAAGCGACATGCCCCACCTGCTGATGCAGCAGTAGACTTCGACAGACGTCTCGATGGCGTTGCTTTTTCAGATACTGCTGATGCTGCGGTGCCCGAGTCTGGTGGGGGAGGAGGCAACGCTGGAGCCGACTCGCTGACGTAGAAAGGCAACGAAGACTGATGCGTTGTGATGCTGCTCTGCCATCCATCGCGGTCTGCTGTGGAAACGTTGCTGCCAGCACTAGGCCGCGGCTCATTGTCTTCGAGAAGGGAATGGGAAAAGGTGGTCGACCCCATTTCGGACCTTTGATAGGAAAAAACCGGCTGAAACCTCCTTCATGCGGGTTTCCCAGCGAGAGCGACGAGGCGACATGCTTAGTAAAAAAACGTCCTCGAGGCGCTTGATATATACGCAACCTGAAGCGCTAACAAGAAAGCGCGTGAAAAAGCGCGGACTGGACGGCGTCGAAGACGCAAAACCAAGGAGCGCCGAAAATGTGATAGCGGCACAAAAGTGTATCAACTGCAGTGGATAATCAAAGCAAAGATTTTAAAGTCTGAAAACCAAGTACCAAAAATTCACCAGCGTATACAGAAAATAGCCGCACAGCCTCACTGCTACAACCATGCTGGAATCCTTTCGGATGAGAACCAGCCGTTGTGTGCGGGGCGCTCCTGAATGTGTTGACAAAAGCAAACAAAGTCATCATCGCTCGAACTACATTGCCAGAAAAAGGGCGCTTTGACTAAAATGCACTTCACACGTAAAGACAGTTGCGTCTACAATTTAAATGACACACCCGTCTCAACTAACACTTTTCCCTCGACATCCCCGTCTACCCCGGGAGTCCTGCCACCGCAGGCGCTGCAAGCAGGCTGGGACGAAACGTGTGAGAAAAAAAATAATATAAAACCTTTTTAAAAAACTAGTGAATAGAGAAACCAATTTCCTCCATTGTGTGCCACACTGACGTTGCGCACACACATATGCCCGCATCCGAGGGTACACGCTTGTCAAGATAAAATTCGCGTGTTCATACTGCACTCGCTTCTGTGAAGTGTACGAACACCCTGTCTGCCGAGACAGTGAACTGCGCTTCGCTACGGCATACACGCCAATGCTGGCAGGCCCTCCGGACTGTCGTCTTCAGCGGCGATTTTGCTGCACAGTCGCAACTGTGCCAGTGCCTTGATAATGCAAGACTATCGTATTGCGTGCGGCTGCCCGCACACATACTGCACGGAGGAATTGAAATTTTCACTTGGAACTGTGATTTTCTTCGAGTCCACGTATGTAGCCTTCGGGCCGTCGACAAGCGTGCAAAACCGCATACCTTACAGGATAATGCCTAAAAGACCTACGCGGCGTAGGGGGTAATCTGCTTGAACCGAACTTGTTGAAAGATTTTCGGCAGCTACCAATGTGATTTGACAATACTGTAAAGCTCTCAGCAATTTGCCCTCCTTCCTGCTGCCTGAGAACGTGCGGTCGCAGTAGATCTTCGCACGCGGATAAGAGAAAGGTTCCTGACCAAAGCAGCAGGAACCCTATTGACGAGCAACGTGTCGTACGGATAAAACATTTGGAGAAGGCGGGGTCGAGACAAGGTGACTCCCCTTCGCCAAATGACGACAAAGTCGTCTGAATCACTTGACATAATGGCAAAATCCAACACCAAAGAATAAGTCTTTTGAATGCTTATGCATAAATCAGGTGAAATTAAAACGCCGATATTGCAGCTTCTGCACTCTAAAACACTCCCGCATTCACGGACGAGCAGCTAGCGCCGGCATCCAACCACTTACACAGCCACTTCTTGTCAGCAAACGAGCTGACTGGCATCCAGATTTATCCGGGCTGACAGTAACGTGCTAGAAGCGCGGGAAAGCTCTACTAAATTCGTTCACAGACGTTGCTTTTGGCACCGAGGGCTTCTTCAACGAGAATGCAGCAGGACATCTGCAGCAGAATAGTACTAGGTGAGAGGCTGCCGGGCATGCAACGCAGATGAAATCCCGGCGCGCCGAGTAAAACAATTTGACACGAGGACTCACTTTCCAGCTTAAACGACCACGAAATAAACCAGAAAGCGCACGGTAACACATCTGGAAGACACTGAACTTCGTGGCTAACAGTGGTGTCACCCATGAATTTCACGTACGTTAAAGCGTGTATAGGCTTGTACACCGTCTATTCCCAAGCGGCATTTCAGATGGTAACGGGTCAGCGTTATTCCACAGTACGGACGTAGGCGGCCGCATATGTTCTTGCGCGGTTTTATCTTATAACGTACATTCTGCTAAGCTCCAGTTTGAAACTCACAGAGGTAGCAGGTGCACATTTGCAGCGAACTGCATTCGAACCGACGTCGCAGGCAAATTTCAATCGCGGAAACGATTGCAAAACTCTTCCTTCTGTCAGAACAAATGTGCCATTCACCCACAGAGGGCACACGTTCTCTTCAAAGCTCTGGTATTTCTACAGGTCTCTAGACTAGCCTGATGAGGGCACATAGCTTGAGTGCAACTTCTTTCGCCAGCGCGCGAGCTGCGCCATCAGGTCCATGCTCTTTCCTCGTACTATTGCTGCTCTGGAGAATGGAAACACAACTCTATATTAGTCGAAATGTTCCGTTGTCACCGATACCGGCCTCCTCTACCTGCGTCGTAAATGTCAGTCTACCGGCGCGACAACGTGACACAGCTAGGTATATACGCAACGTTTGTTCGTAGAAGCCGTGTCCCTCACCTGTTCTGTGGAGACTCTCTATAGATGTACATTCATAGCAGACTTCTTCACGTTGCAGTGAGCACAGTACCTCGTAGCCAATTGTGATCTACTTCCAATACCGTGGGTGTGTCCACCGTCAGCAAACATAATATATGGCAGTAGCACCTTAACCTTTTCCTGGCGGACATCTCTGCTAATCTCAGTCGTACGAAAGAAAGGATAGTCTCGTACCATTGCGTTACGTCAAACGACCGCATGGAAGGCGAGCGCCGATGAGCGCGAGTGCTTGCCGCACCAAGTAGCAATGCTCGACAGTCAGGCGGTACGGCACGTGTCTGTGAAGCTGTTTACGCTACTAGGTGATGGCTGCCTCAAAATTGTGTAGGGCAGTGTGTCTGTTTTGCTCCTACGTATAGTTACGTGTGGAAACATTTGTCTGTGAACTTCTTTTGACACCTGCCGATACCTGTCTCAGTTCTCTTATTCGGTCCAAGTCCGTGCTACAGGCAGCGCTGCGTTTCTCAGCTACTACTTGCAAGCATAAGTTATGCGAGGGCTAGTCCTCAGGGAACGGATCCACCGCGACACAAGCAGAGCTACGTACAGGACGAACTGAACTACGGCATTGCACACAAATCCATCTCCGTATACATTGATGTGTGGATACAGGACAAATCATGAAACACCCGCACATCTGTGCTGTTGCCGAGTACTGTGCAGATGCCTCGTTTGCAATCGGGAACGTCTGTCCCATTTTCTGTGGCGCCCATACTGTGGTAATTGTTTACTGGTCAGTGCTGTGACAGTCGCGTAACGTCAGCAGGGAGCCACTGATGCACAGATTACAGTACCTCTGTGCAAATACGGTAAGCGCCTGCAGACTCTGGTGTGTTGCAACAACTCCGCTGGTAATTATCAGCATTTGGACTTGCCCTGTAGGTCTCGGCTCGTCATCGAGTTTCAACGCCCACAAAAACGGCTCCGTCACACCTTTTCCTGAGGCAGCAGATTGAAAGTCGTGACGATCGCCACTCTACAAAGACGACAGTTTCCTGGTGGCAACGAAGATGTGTAGAAGCGCCACCGCTAACATGAGTAGTACACGCTCAAGCGGCTCGGTGCCCAATGAAATAGAGTCCTTAGGCGTGAACACACATGCTACCCTTCCAAACGTATCCACCGCCTCAGTGCCACGATCCACAGAAACAAGGTCACGCGCCTCGTTTCCATGATGCCGAGCGGAGATCAGTGCTCGTACCCACGGTCCACTAGGCTCTTCCTTCCAACCGGTCTTCTAGCTCGCACTTCACCGACTGATGCTGCTTGTTAGAAAAAGCACGTGTCTATTGTTTTGCGTAGCTGTGTTTGAACGTATTCAACTCTTTAACAGAAAAGTGACAAATCATAAAGAGCTGCTTTGGAAGTTTGACTGATGCTCTCTGCCAGCACTACGTTTGACTACATTGTTCGTCCCGTACTGCTATATAACTTCCTTTGCCTGGAATACACTTCTCTCTCTACGGGGGTGTCTAAAAACGGAGAGCATCAAAACCAAAACATATTTCGAGGAATGCGCCTTGGGTGAAACGCACTATTACCACACATCCTTATTTCCAGGCATTATTAGTACTGGTCGAAGTTGTTGAATCGGCAGTACTGTTGCTTACTGGTCAACCCCGCTACATCTTGCCTTTGTACGAAACCAGTGAATATACTTGAGCTGTCTAATTATCTCTCCTGCAAGGTCACTCCCACAGTCTCCTTCCGCTACCAGCACTAGTTGTGTCCTGTCACCGTAGATCTGTGTGAATGCGACGAAAAAGGACTACGGGTCCAGTTATAGGTTGCTGAGTGTGTGGTGGACATTTGAGGATGTGAAACACAAGTTGCAAAGTCGCAGATGTTATTGTGCTGCCACACACGAAGACGTCGCACGCTATTCACGAATATTGCAGTTGGACGTCTTCACGGGCATGGAGGGAATTCCGAATCAAAGGGTGGGCTAGATTGGTTTTTCAGGCGCAACCCAGACTTAGTCGTATGTTACTCGAGGCGTTAACGGCGCCTTGTACGCATGCTCTGGAAAAGTCTGACCGTATGCTTTTCGTGATGGACACGTTTCATTCCGGTAGAATCCTTCATTCTTTCACGTATCCAACTGCTAAAAAAAAAATTTGCTGCATGGATACCTAGACACATCAACTGACGACACGTATCCAGGTCTACAAGCGACTATTGCAATCGTAACGCAGAGAGGTACAGTTTTCCTGTATCTAGCCAGGGAAATGCAGCACCCGAATATAAACGATACATTCGCTGCTTTCCCATGGACGTACATGCAGTGAGCGCGCACGTTCAATATTCGTCCCCATCAACGCATTCCATGTACAGTACCATAGCAAACGAACAAATCGGATTGCGCTGCACCACTACCAGATATCTGGATCCTCATCTTTTCAGCTGCGCCAGCGCAAATCATCTCAGCGCTCATTGCACATTCGCTGCTTTCCCACGGACGGACGTGCACTGTGCGCGTACGTTCAAATAATGTGTCTTATGTTTCCCGCATTGAAATATTCGTCCCCGTCGGATTGCGCTGCATCACTATCAGATCTCTGGTTCCTCGTCTTTTCAGCTGCGCCATAGCGCAAATCATCTCAGCCCTCATTGGCTCTTGTTTGTTCCCTGATTCTGCCCATTGCATGCAGCTCATCATCGTGCAGAGGATCATCACACTAATCCCTTCTTTTCAGGCAAAGATTTGTGCAAATGATCAAACTATCCTTTATTTGGAACTCTTAATCTTGAAAACGGATGCTTCAGTGTACAAATAGTTTGAAATAACTTAGTTCTACCTGGGTGGGTGCACTATAATTCTCATTTGGACTATAGTGCTGAATTCCAGGATTTTTTGGCAGACAAGCTTTTTGGTGGCCAAGTGCTCTGCTGTTCTGCACTTGAAGCACTAATGTCGGCTTGGATGACCTTTTTACAGCCGGACCAAGTTGCTACTGCCCAGTTTTCCCGTACTTTTCAAGTGGTAGTGGCCCGAGAGACTGAATTTACGAAATAAGGGGAAGGAGTTTGTTCCAAATAGCAAAGGCGGTGGATAGCGGTCATTTAGTATCATATACGGTTTCGGTTGTAGACCCCACCGAGAAATGATACCCAATGAGCCACACAGGGCAAATCTTGGGCATATAGTAGGGCTCGTGCTATATAATCATTTGGGCGCGTGCAGGTCTGTGTCAATATTTGGGTGATTCCAACCCTTTGTGCTCACGGTGGTCAGCTGTGACATCCAGATTTGCTATAGGCCCGCCGAATTCAGTAATGTTATCTGGATGAGCAGTAGAACTCTTTTATTCCTGTTTAGAAGGGACGAGGTGTAGCTGGAAGTCGTTTTGTGGAGAAAGCAACCTCATTGTGTCAGAGTACTTGGTCTCTCGAGTGCCACCTGCATGTAGATGTTTAGTCTTTCAAGCGTGTTTCGAAGGGACGGGACGCAGTTCAGTGTCGCTTAGCAAATAAAGCCACTTCACTGTGTCGCGTAGCACTGGTGCTGACAGTTTGTGGCGAGCCATATCGGTCTGGTCAACGCGCGCGATGTTATCTAGTGTTTCCAGTTGTTCGAACAGTGCATCTGCGTGTTCTCTCAGTCTTTTCAGTTTGCCTACAAGTTCTCGTCGTTGCTCTTCGGCAACGACGATAAGGGATTCGATGTGTGCAGGATGTGATCGCGCACGTTTACCTGTACAACCGGTCGACCCCACCAAACGTTTCCCGAGATCTTGCATCCACTGATTGAAGCGATCCAGATGAGCTTGTAAAGCGAGTGCTCCAGGCCGCAGCGAAGCAGCAAGACCCTGTGCGTCGACTAGAGCACTGATGTACTCCCGGCTTGCTGGCGGCAAATTGTACTCCAACTCCCTGGGTGACAACACATTTGCTGTCGCACGTACACACAGGAAAACCAGTATCATCCATAACTGCAAAGCTTTACTTGCCAGAGCTGTCGAATAAAGTTGTTCCATTACGAAAGATGGCGGCAAATTGTACTCCAACTCCCTGGGTGACAACACATTTGCTGTCGCACGTACACACAGGAAAACCAGTATCATCCATAACTGCAAAGCTTTACTTGCCAGAGCTGTCGAATAAAGTTGTTCCATTACGAAAGATGCGGCCGATGACAAGATCTGCGGCTGCAGACTGCAAAACAGCGGAGGCCAGCTCGCGCCAGTAGCACATGAGATCAGTTGTTCCCTATGCGGCAGGCTTTGTACACTTTAAATAACGCAAAGCGTCCGAACTGTTCACTACGGTCGTACGGCAACATTATATGCACGGTCTGTCGACATGATGAATCTGAGTCTTAGGGTGGTTACAGAAAAATGAAGCAAAGCTATGTCATGGTACCCCGCGGGAAACACCACATCGATACCTGGGTGCACGAAGCGGGTATGGAGATAAGTTGATTATATATAGTTATCCAATGTCTTTACAACGGAGAGAAACATTAAGTAGGCACTGACTGTCTGATCCGCACAAATCAGCCATCTGAGGAAGAGGCAACAGGAGACTAGGTACGTACGATCTAGCGAAAGGTTGCTGAAGTTTTATTATATGCGGCCATGGAGTTCTCTGATGCAGCGGAAAACTGCAGAAGGCGACCTATTGATGCTGAAGTTGAGCTCCGCAGCCCACCCTAGCTGAAGGTAAACAAAAGCAGTTCCCGCAAATTTTAGTGCCATGAGTCCCGCCACTACAAGATGTGCAAGGCCAAGGCCGGACCATCTACAAAGGAGCCTCTTTGGTAGAACTTGCTGTACATGGCATGCACAGGAAGCAGGCGTACAAGTGCAGGGGACATGGTACGTTTGCTCTGCAAATTGATGCAACGGCGTCGGCTTTTGAATCGGGCGGGCATACTTTCAAAAAACATGCGGGATGGATCTAAACGGGGTGAGTCGCGTTTCATGGGGAGGAAAAGAAAACCTACTGAGAATTGAATTTTTGTTGTTTGTGGATGGAGGAGCGGGAGTTGAACTGCGGATGCGTGAAATTCTCTGGCAGACAGTTGAATCTGTACAAAGCTTAAATGCTTCAGCGGCTAGACCTCGCAAGCAGATCAGCATGCCAACGCGTAAGCCGTCCACGTCATGCACGAGAGCAATTTTTTGGCTGCAAGGGGCATGTACGGGATTTCCAGTCGCAAGTACAGCCATGCGGCTTGCCTAAGTAAGTACACGTGACTGGGCAGCTTCTTTCTTGCGTGAATCACGCTACGACAACACTAGAACTGCTAGACCAATATGCGCTCACGAACTCTTGCCTAAGTAAGTACACGTGACTGGGCAGCTTCTTTCTTGCGTGAATCACGCTACGACAACACTAGAACTGCTAGACCAATATGCGCTCACGAACTCTTTACGTGAGCCGCCATGACGTAAAGACTGTCCCACACAAACGTGTTTACAGACATCCCCACCCATCAACAAGACGCACGCGGCGTTTTTCTACGGAAACAGTATTTATTCAAGCGGCATTATCGCAGATCTTCCTCACAAAAGTTTCAGCGTGGCACACCGCTTTGTTGAACTCAGTGCTACTTGTTTCCAGCGTGCGCGAGCCACCGGAATAAAATATTAGTCGAAATGTTCACCATTCACCGATATCGTCCTCCTCTACCTGCGTCGTAAATGTCAGTCTACCAGCGCGACAACGTGACACAGCTAGGTATATACGCAACGTTTGTTCGTAGAAGCCGTGTCCCTCACCTGTTCTGTGGAGACTCTCTATAGATGTACATTCATAGCAGACTTCTTCACGTTGCAGTGAGCACA
Organism: Onychomys arenicola; assembly: GCA_949786405.1. Classification (NCBI taxonomy): domain Eukaryota; kingdom Metazoa; phylum Chordata; class Mammalia; order Rodentia; family Cricetidae; genus Onychomys; species Onychomys arenicola. The sequence continues at coordinate 9,940 of CATKUM010000382.1, forward strand.
GTACCTCGTAGCCAGCTGTGATCTACCTCCAGTATCGTGGGTGTGTCCACCGTCAGCAAACATAATATATGGCAGTAGCACCTTAACCTTTTCCTGGCGGACATCTCTGCTAATCTCAGTCGTACGAAAGAAAGGATAGTCTCGTACCACTGCGTTACGTCAAACGACCGCATGGAAGGCGATGCGCCCGATGAGCGCGAGTGCTTGCCGCACCAAGTAGCAATGCTCGACAGTCAGGCGGTACGGCACGTGTCTGTGAAGCTGTTTACGCTACTAGGTGATGGCTGCCTCAAAATTGTGTAGGGCAGTGTGTCTGTTTTGCTCCTACGTATAGTTACGTGTGGAAACATTTGTCTGTGAACTTCTTTTGACACCTGCCGATACCTGTCTCAGTTCTCTTATTCGGTCCAAGTCCGTGCTACAGGCAGCGCTGCGTTTCTCAGCTACTACTTGCAAGCATAAGTTATGCGAGGGCTAGTCCTCAGGGAACGGATCCACCGCGACACAAGCAGAGCTACGTACAGGACGAACTGAACTACGGCATTGCACACAAATCCATCTCCGTATACATTGATGTATGGATACAGGACAAATCATGAAACACCCGCACATCTGTGCTGTTGCCGAGTACTGTGCAGATGCCTCGTTTGCAATCGGGAACGTCTGTCCCATTTTCTGTGGCGCCCATACTGTGGTAATTGTTTACTGGTCAGTGCTGTGACAGTCGCGTAACGTCAGCAGGGAGCCACTGACGCACAGATTACAGTACCTCTGTGCAAATACGGTAAGCGCCTGCAGACTCTGGTGTGTTGCAACAACTCCGCTGGTAATTATCAGCATTTGGACTTGCCCTGTAGGTCTCGGCTCGTCATCGAGTTTCAACGCCCACAAAAACGGCTCCGTCACACCTTTTCCTGAGGCAGCAGATTGAAAGTCGTGACGATCGCCACTCTACAAAGACGACAGTTTCCTGGTGGCAACGAAGATGTGTAGAAGCGCCACCGCTAACATGAGTAGTACACGCTCAAGCGGCTCGGTGCCCAATGAAATAGAGTCCTTAGGCGTGAACACACATGCTACCCTTCCAAACGTATCCACCGCCTCAGTGCCACGATCCACAGAAACAAGGTCACGCGCCTCGTTTCCATGATGCCGAGCGGAGATCAGTGCTCGTACCCACGGTCCACTAGGCTCTTCCTTCCAACCGGTCTTCTAGCTCGCACTTCACCGACTGATGCTGCTTGTTAGAAAAAGCACGTGTCTATTGTTTTGCGTAGCTGTGTTTGAACGTATTCAACTCTTTAACAGAAAAGTGACAAATCATAAAGAGCTGCTGTGAAAGTTTGACTGATGCTCTCTGCCAGCACTACGTTTGACTACATTGTTCGTCCCGTACTGCTATATCACTTCCTTTGCCTGGAATACACTTCTCTCTCTACGGGGGTGTCTAAAAACGGAGAGCATCAAAACCAAAACATATTTCGAGGAATGCGCCTTGGGTGAAACGCACTATTACCACACATCCTTATTTCCAGGCATTATTAGTACTGGTCGAAGTTGTTGAATCGGCAGTACTGTTGCTTACTGGTCAACCCCGCTACATCTTGCCTTGTACAAAACCACTGAATATACTTGCGCTGTCTAATTATCTCTCCTGCAAGGTCACTCCCACAGTCTCCTTCCGCTACCAGCACTAGTTGTGTCCTGTCACCGTAGATCTGTGTGGATGCGATGAAAAAGGACTACGGGTCCAGTTATAGGTTGCTGAGTGTGTGGTGGACATTTGAGGATGTGAAACACAAGTTGCAAAGTCGCAGATGTTATTGTGCTGCCACACACGAAGACGTCGCACGCTATTCACGAATACTGCAGTTGGACGTCTTCACGGGCATGGAGGGAATTCCGAAGCAAAGGGTGGGCTAGATTGGTTTTTCAAACGCAACCCAGACTTAGTCGTATGTTACTCGAGGCGTTAACGGCGCCTTGTACGCATGCTCTGGAAAAGTCTGACCGAATGCTTTTCGTGATGGACACGTTTCATTCCGGTAGAATCCTTCATTCTTTCACGTTTCCAACTGCTAAAAAAAAAATTTGCTGCATGGATACCTAGACACATCAACTGACGACACGTATCCAGGTCTACAAGCGACTATTGCAATCGTAACGCAGAGAGGTACAGTTTTCCTGTATCTAGCCAGGGAAATGCAGCACCCGAATATAAACAATACATTCGCTGCTTTCCCATGGACGTACATGCAGTGAGCGCGCACGTTCAATATTCGTCCCCATCAACGCATTCCATGTACAGTACCATAGCAAACGAACAAATACCAGATATCTGGATCCTCGTCTTTTCAGCTGCGCCAGCGCAAATCATCTCAGCGCTCATTGCACATTCGCTGCTTTCCCACGGACGGACGTGCACTGTGCGCGTACGTTCAAATAATGTGTCTTATGTTTCCCGCATTGAAATATTCGTCCCCGTCGGATTGCGCTGCATCACTAGCAGATATCTGGATCCTCGTCTTTTCAGCTGCGCCATAGCGCAAATCATCTCAGCGCTCATTGCACATTCGCTGCTTTCCCACGGACGGACGTGCACTGTGCGCGTACGTTCAAATAATGTGTCTTATGTTTCCCGCATTGAAATATTCGTCCCCGTCGGATTGCGCTGCATCACTAGCAGATATCTGGATCCTCGTCTTTTCAGCTGCGCCATAGCGCAAATCATCTCAACGCTCATTGCACATTCGCTGCTTTCCCACGGACGTACGTGCAGTGTGCGCGTACGCTCAAATGAGGTGTCTTATATTTCCCGCATTGAAATAATCGTCCCCATCAGATTGCGCTGCACCACTAGCAGATATCTGGATCCTCGTCTTTTCAGCTGCGCCATAGCGCAAATCACCTCAGCCCTCATTGGCTCTTGTTTGTTCCCTGATTCTGCCCATTGCATGCAGCTCATCATCGTGCAGATCATCATCACACTATTCCCTTCTTTTTAAACAAAGATTTGAGTAGATGATCAAACTATCCTTTATTTGGAACTCTTGATCTTAAACAACTAAACTTCAGCGTTCAAATAGTTTAAAATAACTTAGTTCTACCTGGGTTGGTGCACTATAATTCTCATTTGGACTATAGTGCTGAATTCCAGGATGTTCCTTCAGACAAGCTTTTTGGTGGCCAAGTGCTCTGCTGTTCTGCACTTGAAGCACTAATGTCGGCTTGGATGACCTTTTTACAGCCGGACCAAGTTGCTACTGCCCAGTTTTCCCGTACTTCACAAGTGGTAGTGTCCCGAGAGACCGATTTTACCAAATAAGAAGAAGTTTGTTCCAAACAGCAAAGGTGGTGGATAGCGGTCATCCAGTATCATACGCTCTTTCGATAATGAATCCCTTCCGCGGTGCATAATTATAGAGCGGGCTGCTTTGCATCAACGGCCGCTGGTTTCGTTATGTCCACCTTCTCGGCTACTCTTCCTCTGTGTGGATACGGCATTGACACCACCTAAGCAGTTATAAGGCCCTAGGGTCATCGAATGCGTGGTATTGAAGGTAAGATCGGATGCTGGTGAGGATCGTCACATAGGCCCACTTCCTCTTCCCCTACGTTTGCGATCCGTATTACACCTTCTGGGTAAACGTATGAGCCCGCAGGACCGGCAGTTTAGTGCCGCTGAGTGAACGCAGCCACTTGATGGTGTCACGTAGCGGTGGTGCGGCACGTTCGTGGCGGGCCATATTATCCTCGTGGTTGAGCGCCTTAAAACCGAGCCTCGACAGATGCTGGGCAAGTACTTCTGTGTCGTCATTCAGTAGATGGATTCTACGTTCCAGGTCTGCTCTCTCCCGTCGAGCTAGTTTGTCCGCAAAGTCGGATTTTTTTTTTGGCAGGTGTCTCAGTAACCACGCGACAATGCCGCGGTCGCGTGTTCGCTTGGGCGATCCTGCCATTCCCATATATTCATCGACATCGTTTTGTAACTTAAGGGCACTGATTCGAAGATGATGCGCATACTGTTTTGCTTTGTGGAGCTCTTCCAGGTACTCTGTACTCGCTTCCGGCGGTTTAAGTTCAAGTAGAGAGTCTAGACTTGCTGCGATGTTGTGCTGCGCATTCACAGTTGCGACGAACGACGAAAGAATAAACATCAGCACCGCGTGACACTGACGCGCCATGGTGGATGACACTAGCTGAGCACAATGACAAGCGTAAAGAAAATCAAGCCTAATCGGGGTGACGACAAAAATGAAAACCGAAAACGCATGTGAGAATGCATGTACACCTAGAGTTCAAAAAGAATCAAGTGACCCCCTACGACACACCTTGCAGTACGCGCAGTGTAGTAATGATAGACGAAAGTACGGGAGTAATCCTGTGAAACCTGGAATACTTGTGCGTCTCTTTTCAACGAGTAAAAGCGTTTTTACTAAGCGTACTAGTGCGTCGCTACGCAATGCGACGAGAAACCAGCGTAATTTTTTAGAACCTCAATATACTTGTGCGTCGCTAGATAACTTTACAAACTTACATGTATTTGTGCGTCGCTTTGAAGTACGACGGGCTCAAGCAGAAGCATTACGTATTTTGTAGTAGCATAGAAGATTGTGCGTCGTTTTGCGTCGCGTTGACTTCAACAACGTGGCGCGCACTGTGGCTGACGTATAAAGTAGTCGCGCGTGAAGCATACACGACGGTTACTCGTCAGCAGGCGTGTGATTCACACGGAGAACAAACACCCCAGGAAAGGCCAGATTCCGCTGGTTATGACTTTTTTGGATGTGTCAGCTGTGGACTCTGACTCTCACACTGGGACTGCTGTTTTACGTTGCCCTCGCACATTTCTTTTTTTTCCGTCGGATTCTACGCGCAGAATTATGTATGGTCGTCTGAAGGAGACTGCATGCAGTCCGCTGCGGGACGTAGGAACGTTGCGTGTAGCACCCGTGGAGATCACTTGTATATACACTCCCCACTAAAACGTCATGTCAGCCTCGTCAAGACACGTAGTTCTAGCATTTTTCTGATGTACAAAAAGTGCCTAATTCTGAGCTAATCAGCCCACAGTATACTGAATCCTGGCCTATTTAGTCTATACACGTAACAACATAATACACGTTCGCGGGGAGGCGACCCTGGAAAAGTTTGTCTTCCAAAGTAGAGGCACTTTGAACCTGGCGTACAGCACTATATGGTAGTGCAGATGTATAAATTATGTGGGGGGTAACCTTTTTGAGAGTCGGGTTACCCAGAAGTTCGATTCTTCAGAGCTGCCATCCAGTATCTCTGGTGGCAATCGCTGAATAGCTATGTGCTGCGTTAGCTCTCGTGAAACACTGTCCCGAGCCGCTGCCTGTCGACACTCGGAGAAATTGTGGGGAGCGATACCCTGCAGATCCTACGTAGTTAAAGTTTCGCGCTTAGAGGAGCAAAGCAGAGCACTGCACATAACAAGGATTCACGAGTCTCCATTTTTCGCCAGCGGTGCAGCTTCATTGTTCCACTTTCCCCTCACAGTTAGTACACGTGTGATGATTTTTCTTGTAGACAACTGCCCAGAACCCAATTTTGTCGCCGTGATTAGCTTAAAACCCCGTTAATCAAGGAGCACATGCTCGCTTCGTAAGGTGTCCAAGCTCCAGGGCGTAGTTTATTTTTGAACTTGCCGCTTCGTGGACGAGCATATATACATGGCAGTCACTGAACAAACAGCGTTGCCCCTCGGAAAATTGAAAACGCCTCTTTTTGTTGCAGCGCTTGCGTACTCTGACACGTGTCAAAATTTTTTGAACAAAGTAGAGGAAGGAAGATTTTTAGAGGAACTAGACACCATAACGGTTCTGTGGAAGTAAAAATTCCCGACTAATAATGAAGACAGGTAATCATTTCGGAGAAGCACAGAAGCGGTCATGTCACATTCCCATGAAAATGAGCTCTACCACAGTCAACACTATATACGTGACACAGCTCTCCAGGAAGGACGCTCAAAGCAGAGGCGTGCCCAACGCGGACCGCGTCTGGACCGACAACCCGGCGTGGACCTCACCTTCAGTTATGGACCGGGGTTCTTTAGATGGTTGCAACGCAGAAGTAACGAAGGATGCATACGCTGTGCTGGTTGCCGGACAATGTGGACTACGACGGCACCTCGAGCTACAGGAACTCGCGATCTTTCTTCTTTCGAGGTCGTGCTCACTGCAGATCCCTCGCGAAAGCAATACACGTGACAAGCTTGAGAACCGTGTCAACCTCAGATGCACATACAGACTACGCGACGCACGCGCCAGAATCTCAGAAGGCGCCTGATACGTACCGGGGAGATAAGCACTCATGCTCTGAAATCACTTATTCAGTGGAGTCAAGTCGAGATCATTGGTGTTTCCGCTCAAGGACTATCACGTGTCACAGCTTGTGCACGCAGATGTACGAACAGAAAAACATGTAGTTGTGTAACTTGTCAGTCTCCACGATGCTCCATCGGATTATTAGCACAAGCGGGCAAGAGACTACAGAAGAAGCCGCGGAATGTAAACTTGTACATTAGTTTTCTCTCAGAAATCTTTTCGCAATGCAGAAAGAATGTAGACATACAGGAAACAACTGTGAAACGGAGAATCTGGCATAAAGCGCATACAATGGCACTTCGAGGAATTGTTGCTTCTCAGCAGTATGCTACATGCACACGTAACGGAACACACATACATTATACGAATGAGTAGAAGTAATTCATCATCACACTACGGGACATACAGACTTTTTAATATAAAGGAAAATTTAGATGTGGTTATACAAATTGGTAAACATCATCAAATCGGAGTGTAAAATAGAACGTTACTCCTGTCGTGACTTGGTATTCTTCGGTCAGTGTCCTCTCATTGATCTGCATGCTTGCAAGCATTGAGAACTGTCCTCCGATGGAACAGCTGCGCCTGTCAAGTTGTAAGTTGCGTGAAACTACGCGCATCTGCGGTGATGAATTGCATGTGGGCGTATCTGTGCACTCCGAAGACGGGTCTACGGTGTTCTTTGATCCAGAACAGTGAAACGACGCAATATCGTTCAAAATCGTGCCGTACGGATGCAGCACTGGGTATTACTTGAGGCCGGGCGAGAGGGTTGACTCTCTTAGCCCGTTTCCAGTACGTATGGCTGGAAAAGATCGAATACGGATGGATTTTGCGCACTTTGTACGTTTGTTAGTGGCCGTCCGTTGATAAAGGCCGACAACTCTTTTTCCATCAGTTTTCCAGTTAGAGTTTTCGGGATATCTCTCACACAGTAGACGTGCCGCGGCACGTGAAAGGCTGTGAGCTCCACTCGGATTCTCTTTTTAAGGTCGGCGATGAGTTCAGACGTGAGGTGCGCGTCTGTACTGAAGTCATGCGTATTATCAAGTTGAAAAACAGGCAGAATCTGACGGCATACACGAACAACTTCAGTGGCAATGGTAAACTGTATGGGCACCTTTTCATGTGAAAAGAACGCCAAACCGCCGCAGTGCTTATGTGTACGCATATGTGCACAACGCGCGGTGGATGTTTATTCAGCTCACCTACGACCACGTAGGCACTACGGTCAGTATACGCGCTTTTGTACGCGCTGCTGTGAACAACTCAGGAATGCAATCATGTTTGCGTACCGTTGATAATGGGGCACCGACATTCTTACACGCCTGTTCCTACAAAGCAGAATTTTTTTCAGCCGCCAGGCGTATTTGCCTATCTTCTCCTCACCGACGTGCAAGCACGGAACACCATTCTGCAAACTGCGACAAAACCCCCCCCTCAGTTGTGCATTGATAGTATGTAAGAAGTCGAATGGTTATTTTCCTTCCTCTGGCGCGGTCTTACTTCATCGCCTCGGCTGCAGGACTTACTCCAAAACGACGAACAAGATGACGTGCTCTGCTCCACTGTTTACGCGGCCTACGGCAATGCACTCCAGTATTTTAGGGTAGTTGAGCACCTGAGTCATTTCGCATGGGCACATGGTTACATAAAAGTACTGCCGCTTAAACTAGCGTAGATTGTCGCGTGTGGTATAGGAATTCGCATGTGTAAAAGGTGTGAATGACAGAGGACGTTTAAAATTCGCCCCTGCCTCTCACACATGTAAAGGAACATAGACGGGTTATTGGTGTAGCTACTGTTTCGGTTTGCCAAACTGCCCCTATATCTCTGCTAAAACTGTCGCTTCGCCCACGATCAATCAGGCAAATTCGATTCTACCCACATCTGCGTGCACTGTTCATTCCTGCACGCGTACGTTTCAGTATCTTCAGGCGCAAACGCGTTTCGACGTGCCCGCAGAATTTCTTCGGATAAATAGAAACTGGCATATATATATTGGCGCAGGCTGGAACAACTGAATTACCGGGCAGCCGCCAAGTCGTTATCTGGACGAAGACGCCGACGTTACGTGTACCTCCTACCGTAATATTATTATTATTAGAATATAACTTCTTTGCCTTCTCAGAGAGGTAACAAGTAAATACATGTATATACTTGTTGCCTGTGCGCGTTTGTGTGGCTTCTATCATAATTGCCCGGTTTCGTATTTACCACTCTGTAGATTTCCGCGGTACAAATTCGAACTCCTGACGGGTTTAGAGTGGCGTCACTTCTCCCGGTTATCGTAAAACCTGTGTGGGGAAACCTGTGTTGCGTGCATCGGTCGCCTTGTATCCACATGCCACGCCCTCTCGCAAAGTATGTGGCTCTGAAACGCAGACAGGAGGACAAAAGCACAAAACCCCTTCGAGATCAACAAGTACCATTACAAAAATCTCCAAAAGGCCAAGGCAACCTAATCGTGTATATGTCCTGCAAAAAGAGCACGCTCACGAATGAGTGGAGTACACACACATCGGTCTACATACGGTTGTTATGCGCGAAGAAAGACTGCCTACTGTTATCCAGCAGGTGTTTACTGAAAATTCAAATTTCATGCCTACACAGACAAACGTGCACGTACTACAAACACGGACTTTGCTAATCAAGCAGCCGATCGGTTGGGCAACAGTGCTCTATGGGATATGACAGTGCAATAGCCTATTCGATTTGGATTTCCGTTAGAACTCATTCGAAGCAGGTATGTGTGTGTGCGTATGTGGTTGGTCTCTCTGGATGGGATAATCAATTTTTCGTTTTGAGGTTGCTGCGGGGCTTGTCTAGAGAGGCGGTTTTCTCTTACATGTACTGCTGATGAGCTTCGTCATTCCACAGCTTTAAGGGTTGGCTGACAAAGGGTTGCATACAAACAAGTTCACCTTCTTCTCCTACGACGCGCTCATTTGCTTCATTCACGACTGCGACATCCATGCCTGCCAAAAAAAACCCATTTACCAATGCTCACATATAGGTAGGGCTTTGACAGGGCTCACCTGGCGTAGCTCCGCCCTCTACGTATTTCCTGGCTGGGTTAAAGCCGGAGTAGCCAGAGGCACATTATCTAGTGTTAGCAGTTTGATTATAAGAGACAATTTGATGCGACGAAAACACGAAATTTCTGTTGCCGGAAATGAATCGTGCGTGTCTGTACAGCACTCAGAAGTCGCGGATAGCATTGCAACGGCAGCCACGTGCAGACGGTTTTGAGCGGGACACTTCACGTAAGTTCACACACCCTTTATATTTATCTTACTGTATACAGCAACTATACAGAGCTACATCTCCTGAGGAAGAGCGACGCACTAAAACAAACATGCATCTTGAAAGACTTGATAAAGGGTGATCAGCACAGACTTATATGTGTGCCTGTAGATGCGACGTAATAGATGATTATACGCGGCGCGTCTGTTCCTGTGCGTACAACCCCATTGTGTAGAACATCGAATCACGGCCGCAGCATCCTGCAGATAAATAAGCAGCATGTAGTACGCACGCTTATTCATTAGTTTATTTCATACCTTGAACAGGATCACGGTCCTTTAACGTTTCCGGCTTATACTACACCACTTTGTCAAGCGTCCGGTTCTAGTCAGCTCTAATACTCTACCAACAAGGAGTATCTCTCGACCTGTAGTTGATATGCGTGTAGTTATCGACGTGCACTTGTGTGCTACCCTTAACAGCAGGTTTCCTTATTGTCTTTTTATCTGTTATTCCTCACAGTGTTGCAAGTGACGTTGGCTGGCGTTACAAAAAAATGGGAAACAGCCATCATTACCTACCCAATCCCGGCGCTTGCAGACGGCCAGGAGTGACCTGGCTGGTAGGATCACCGGTGAGAAAGCAGGAGCAAATGTCGGAGCCTCCAGACATCGAGACAACCTTCAGACCTCTTTTGATCATTTCATTCACATACATGTAGCTGCAGTAAGGAATGAAGGAGCAGTTTCAGCCGCAGCATGCGCCGTCTACAATAGTGTCTAAATTTGCTTCCTGGCTTGTCCACTACCACCCACACGCAGGTCAAGCCCTCCACCTAGGACATTTTTCTCCTTAAAACGTAGTGGCACCATTAGAGTACGAGACACGCATGTTTAGAAGAAGGCAATTCAGCACATAAGCTACTTTAACAAGAATGAACCAACTAGTCCAGTCTCACATGACCGTTACCTCCTATTTGTCACATCGGTTTTACCATGTTCCCTCATAAGAGAAGAGCATTCTACGTCGTCGAATGACGTGTTTGTGGAAAACATCTACGACCCGACAAAAGTGCATTTTGGGATTTGATAACAGAGAAAGGTTCGACCCGCCAAAAGTGCATTTTGGAGTGGATAACACAGAAAGGTTATTTTGAAAAGAAAAAAGAGTCAGATGCCTAATGATGGTGTGGAATTTCAGGATTTGATCGACCGTGCGAGTGAACTAATATGAGCTGGAGCAAACCCAATCACTTTTATTGCAGAGACGTGTCTCCAAGATGTCTCAATCGTACGCAGCTGACTACCAGCTTCTTTGAAACGGGTGTACTTGCAAAGTTTTTACTTTCAAACGCATAAACAGGAGGAAGTTCCTTATTCTGCGAGACATCATCCCCCTAAGGCGCTCTGCAACATCGCTCTCTAGTCTTGCTTTGTACCGCTCGTGGAAAAAATGTGCAGTTTCCATGTGGTAGGGGCAAACAAGTGACTACGAATGTTGGTATTTTTCAACAACCACTGATATGGGAGGTTGCAATTGTGGTAGAACGAAGAGAGAAACATTTCGCTTGTCTCCCGTAATGTCGGGATATCACCCCATAGAACTGCAGTTTCCAAATAATATGGTTTTGTTAGAGATTTGGGAAGCACTGTAATACAACGACATGGTGTGTATTCCCTTCTGCACGGATCGCAAGAAGGACTCCGCGCTGGAAGCAAGCGTAAGATTCCCCCAGATCGTTTTAACCTTTGCTGCGGCTGGAGTAAATTAATGCTGGGGTAAAGTATCGTGAAGCTTCTGCTAATTATATATTCCACAGTAATAATTCCGGATGCGACTTGACATGAAGTAGAAGCAGGTGTCTCCTATGCTGTTAGATCAGGATGAAACCAAGGTGCGCGTTAGCAGTAGGCGAATGGACTGGACATGGTTTCGATCAACTCAGCTACGAAAACTCTCAACTGAGGCAGCATTCCACGTGAACTCAGAAGCATTGAGCAGATCCGGTCTGCGCAGTGGTATACGTACACACGTATCTTCTTCACAGTAACAAGCACGTGAAATATGTCATGTGAAGAAGACATTTATCTGCTGCACCAGCTACGGAAGCGCAGCCTTCGGACGAGCCTGCATTTGTGCATCTAAACACTTAGAGAGGCGTAACGGTTAACACAAATACGCCACCAAGAGCTTTTTTACCCGACGCGCATGTGTACGAAGTGGAATAGTGAACTCAGATTCGAGCTTATGCACTCAATGATGGATATTATGAACACTCTTCCCTCATCTTAGCGATGCTCATGCACTGGCGTTACCTGTGCTTAAGCAGTGGGAATACGGTCGCACGGAGCTTTAAAACGGATAAATTTACAGAACTTGTTTGTTTACAAGACGAATGCTTCCAGTGTGTCTGAAGCGACGCAAGTTGTGATGAAGATTTGAAGACTGCCTACAGTTGACTTACGAGTCGGGATAGAGGGGAGAGCCTGTCGAACAGAGAGTGCGGAGTCTAGAAAGGGCCACTACGTGTTTCGGCATGAATTTTTTCTTTGCAAGCTCTTGCAAGTATTTGGCGCTTGTCCCAAAAAGGCAACCACCTGCGTTAAGAATGTAGTTACACATTCAAATCAGACTTACACGCTGACAAAACTTGCTTGCAGTGCGTGCGTGAGAATACACCGCGTTGATTGCGCATGACGTCTAAAGCAGAGATGCACCTGTCAGATAGCAACTGAAAAATAAAAGTAACCCATCGATTTACTTTGGACGAATGCGTGCTTCTTCTTCATTTACATACCGCACTCTATGCAGAGATGTACATAGAGATGTATGTATACGTATTTTCACATACCACGCAGGATCTAGAGAGGCGCGACGGAGGTGGTAGCGAGCCTGAACCGTCGTATCGTCGTCTTCTCGTTTCAGCAAAGAAACCTTACACCGACAGAATCTAAACATAGTGATGCTGTTCAAGCATACACGACAGAGCTACGCCGTCGGATATGTGTTCAACACTACTCGACCGTGGCGCGTTCCATATTACTCGTTCACTGTTGAACATCTAGAAGCAGAGCACGTCCACCATTTTGTGTACACACGGCTTGCTCGATGGAAAAGAAACACCACAATTACCACCGTATAAACACTTGTGATATACTGTCGAGAGAGACTGGAAATAAATACCACGAGCATACATTTTATGAATATGTGTCCGCGGCAATGCCCTTATGGTAGCAGGAAACTAATTCTAGTGTGCCGTGTGTGGCTCGGATAGAACCCCCTCTCGAATAGAACATGACCTAGCTATTTTTCTTCAGAACTAACCGTGTTTGTCAAAGAATTTCCACAGCGTTGCCGTATCAGGGTGGGTCGGATGCCCTTCGTAAAGAAGAAGTCTCCCTCCCGACGCGAGGGCGGCAACGTGCCAGTTCCACATCATCCACGCAGCTGCAACAACAATGAATTATACGGCTAGAAATTCAGTGCTGGATAAAGTGGAATTTTAGCACACCTATCTGGGCAAGCAAGTCCAGGCTTACAAGCATTCATACGTCTTCTAAGCCGGAAAATAAATATATCTTGTGCAAGACTCCACGAGATCGGAGGAGTAAGTTTAACGATCGTCGTCGCCAAAACTACACATATACCTGTAATATACTGTGGTGTAATTTTGAATGTGCAAATCCATAGCCATGCATGGCAAAAGAACGACATGCGCACGACGTGGGCATGTGGACATTAAACAGCTTTGCATTTATTCATGTGTGTAGCTCCCTCAGGCAGTGCACTTTTGGCAAGCTACTGCACAAAGAGTGAACGTGCGATATCACTGCACCGCACATATTTACTAATCTACAAAACGCTCGTACACCGTTGTGGAAGCCTACCCCAACTCGAAATTCTCTTGTAAATGGCAACCAGAAGCACGGATGGCTGGAAAGCCGCGGTTATACGTCTGATTTATAGTATTGCTCCCTTACTAGTGGAATAGTAGAACACCCCGTCGTTCGGTTTCACATTTAGATCTACAGGAAGCAACAAGGGCACAAAAAGCGTCGAGTGAATGTAGAACATAAATTCCTGCATATGCTGAAGAAGCGCATTCGTCATCTGTGGATAAAATAGAAACACTCCTGCACGCGAGTGCACATTTACAAACACGGCTGACAATCCGTGCTGCCATGTGATGGGCTACTACAACCGGATTGCGCATTCAGCCTGATTGTCAAAGTCGTTCAATGCCAGCAAATTTGTAAGAATCTTCATCTTTGAGCTGTTTACACAAGAAACTTTGCTGAATAGAGCTAGCGAAGAGGATTGTCGCCGGGAGACTGCAGCGGTGAAGAGTTACGGAGTAGAATTGGCGAAAAAAAGTGTACATACACTCACGAAGCTGGTGCTCCTTCATTAGTTGCAGAAGAAGTCCTTGGCGATGTACGATACATTTAGGTTTGCCTACGCATACAACATATATACAGCGCGGCAGCCCACGGCGAGATTCAAATCGACGACACGTGTGTATTCCCATCTGCGTCTCGACCACTAAATAGCCGTAAGGGTCCTTTTGACACCTCTCCCTGCGTATACGTGTATGTACTAGCAGGTGTACATGTGTGGAGTCGCAATTCTTCATCGCACTGGTATTCTCCCATGTTATCAGTGGTTTTATAACGCTGACCAGTTGTGCCGCTGGAGAAGAGAATGAAAAGAGGATCATTGAAACTGAGTTCAGGAAACAGAAGGCGAGAGGGAGATCTACGGGAAGATAAAAATAACAGCAACAGCACAATCAAACACAATATTTTCTCCGACTGTAACTTCTGCGAGGCTAGCGTCGACAGGTCGGTTCGCACAGACCCACGCTAATCACGCAAGACAGTCGATGAATCATGAAGTAATGGATTTGATGCATGTATTATAATTCTGAGAGCGGAGCGTGGCCGCAGTAGCGTTGCTTGCAAGTGTGTGGCAAAGGCTGGAGTCCCACAGTTTAACGAGGCATACTGATAGACAGATTCAATGAGGCTTGTGATGAATTGCAGAAAGGTCGACATTCGAAGATAGATACTGACGGTCGTCATTGAAATTGTTATCACATATTCTTTTCTAGGCGTAGTCCAATTATCTTTAACGCTGAGAGGCACAAGCACTCCCAAGTCACCGTGTGGCCATCACTCTTCAGAAATTGTTGTTGGAGTCTGATGAGGGGTGTAACACTACAAGCCATACTTGTCGTAGCAGGTAAGAATGCATACGTTGGTGCGTTGCCGTACTGTTTGTAGTATATACATATGCGTGCAACAAGCAGTTTTCTCACAGTTGGCACTTTGTCTCTCTGTTTGACCTGCGCTGAGCAGTGGAACCGTCTCTCCTCACACACGTGAAAGGCGGGTGTATAACATTTCGAATCTCAGCTTGTGACCTTGACTTGTTCTACCTCTTCATAATATCCGCGTAGCGAGTAACCAGTAGGTTTTTCGGAAAACCAAAGTCCTGCGGAGAGAGGCGCTCGCTTTCTCCGTCGAAAGGAAGAAACAATACTTCTTGCAGACTGCGTAGACGATGACATAGCTCTTGAACCTGAGGGCACAACGCGTTCCCGTGTGCAGCACAGGTCGTCTCCCCAATTGTTTTGTTCGTAGGAAAAAGACACTTTTCTCCCCTTCATGCAGAGCGTGCACGCACCGCTATGGCGCCGGCTTCTAGATTATGCTGGAGAAGAAGATGAACGACGATCTACCGGGCAGTGACACGTTGATAGCCTATACACTACACCATTACTGTCCACCTCTACACAAATCTCTCTTCCAAGTCGCCTGAATGCAGGAACAGGAGTAACGTTTCTGCATATATCAACCACCGGGTGAAAAAACAAAAAGGAGCGTTTTTGACGATCGTGACTGCACGAACGTGGCGCATCCTTCAGAGAAGCTTGCAGAACAGCACTGAAAGTCCTCCCGCTGATTCATGCGGGCAGCATGGTAAAGACCCAACCTGATCTTCAAAGGTATATAGCATACAAATTTGTGAGTGCTGGAGCGGGTGAGTGTGTTCACTTTGAAAGTTAGCCTTACAGACTTCAACTTATCGGCTGTACCTTCGGTTGAACCCGCTGTATACAACCTTTTTGCTGATACGCGTCCGTTGTGATAAGCACCTTCGGATGCAATCCTTCAAATCTCGTTTCCAGCATTGAAAGGGAAAAGTCCGGCGAGCATGACGCCCAGACACCTACACAGAAAGTTACAAACGAAAGAAAAAAACAAATGCAGCGTGTTGTCCCATACGCGTTTACGCAGACAATATACCAGGTTACGTATGTGTGCAATCCCGGCTGGCACGGTACTCGGCTTCGGGAAAACAGGGAATTATGGCTGTACAACGGCTTACAGTTGTTACTAACGGCATACACCCATGACCGGTGGCTCAACACTAGTAGCTGCGGCGAATCATGATGACACGCTAGGCCTGACACAGAAGCTAAACGAAACAATAATACTATGTTGACTGCGAATGTCATTTCTACGTAGAGTACGTGGCGCTACAGTCTCTCCTTTCTATCGGCAGGTCTAAAAAGGCAAAATGTTTTCACGGAACTGTTATCATATCATGGTGCATGTCAAGGGACACACCCCCCCACGCAGGTGCAGTAACGCCCAGAAAAACGAACTTTATTCCCAGGAATAGATGACTGTCCTCAAGGACACCGCTAGTACCACCTTTTTCCCTGCTGACTGCACACATTGCACACAGGCAGAGCTGCAACTCTGAAAGCACTCCTCATCACGACGACAGGCACGCCTTTGGGATCTATAGTGTAAACTTTACATCTTTTTAAAAACTGTCACGCAATTGGAGCTGAAACCGGAATCTCATCAGTTGTTGCATGAAATTTCTAGACAAACACCGTTCCACGTTGAGGGTCACTTCGCCACGCGCTCACAGAAGAGTATATGTAGTACTGCACCCCGCTAGGTCCTTGCCTCCCGCAAGTGTTTGATCTGTATTCAGTGACAACCCCAGCTATGTCCTCTACAGTCGTGTCAACATCAGGCCTCTGCACACATCCTTATCAATTTTCTGTACATGTATGCACCGATATGTTCTTATTGCTAATCACCTTTACCTTTAGGAGTACCTTTGAATCTTTTTTTTCCACTGTCTAATTACTCTTGCGGTACAATCATTCATCGTCATTAAAATTAGTTTGCACTTAATCTGGACTCCTTATTGACGCGCTCACATGTAAAAGTTCCCGTGCTACTAATTTGTCTTTGCACATAATAAGGGTTTTCCATGTGTACAGTGGCACGCATACCTCCAAGGCCCGTAACAGCCAACATTGCGGCTATTGTTTCGGGTGTATTACACGTTATCCCAGCGACTCTGTCGCCTTCTGCAGGAGAAAGGGACAATGTCAAAACCGTCTATACATTTCGGTGGTCAACCACTTTGCATATTTGAATGGCCGCTGGGCACATTTACCGTTGGTGTTTAAATGATCAAGCGGTAATTTTTTCATGTGATTCTTCCTGGAACTACATGTTAGGTGTATTTCTGTGAGTCGATGTTCCTCAGATTCAATAGAGCAGAAGGGCAGGAGCCCCGCTAGGTGTCAATTAGTGTAGCTGTCCATAAACGACCCATTTGCTTTTCGGGTGTGTGTGAAACATTTCCTTTCAGAACAGGCAAATGGCGCTTGCTGTGCGTTTGTTTGCTCTGTCTGTCCCCCCCTGTCGCCTTACTCTTCAAACCTGTCTCTCTGAAGTGATCCATAAGCAAGGACACCCTTCTCTTAAGGTCTTTGACCGACCACTCCCTTGTAGCGGATCCTTCACAAGAATACACCACTGCCAAGCCAGTATCTTCGAGACCTCTTGCTCTGGGAGTAAAAGAGAAATGAACAAAGCGATGGTAAGGAGTACTTAAAGAGTCACATACGTGTGTTCGTGTGACTCGTCACTTTGAGGTTGTTGAAATTGGTGCGGACAACGCACGTAACTCGTCAAAGGGTGTCGCTGCGCCCCCTGCCAAAATAAACCTACTTCCTCTTAGCACTGTTTTGTCCTTCCTCTTACAATAGGCACCGGAGAGATACCCTCGTGAGCCGTTCCCGTAGACGGGTGCTTCATTCACGGAACTGCCTGTCTCAACTATATGCACTCTCGGCGGTCTTACAATTTTTGCATACAGTACTAGTTTCCCTCATCCATCTCTAGATTAAAAGTTCTTCAGCGTCTCCGTTTTCTCGCCCAGACGTTGCACATGCCAGGCCCCTCCCGGAAGATAAATAACCGTAAACATCTGTATACAGGGGAGTAGTGTTGACGCTACGTTTGCTTTGGCTTTTACGGCTGAACGTTGTGCCGTGTGTCCCCTGTTGTTCTAACTATGACACTAGCGATACTCTCTGTTTGCCTTGTGCCGTGCGCCTTTTGAGGAAAACTGAAAATTTCCTTCTGTGTTGATTCTCGGTTCTTTTGATGCAGTACGCCTTTCTCGTTTTACCATCTTTGTGCGGATGAAAAAGGAATGAAACAACTTTGACTCTTTACTCTCAGTTCAGCAACTAGCTCATGATCTCCCTCTTTGTTTTTGTCCTCCTGTATGCGCCCTTCCGCTTCTGTGTTCGAATGCTTCTTCTTCGTGGTGCCGCGGAAATGAACTCTCTTCCACTGCATCAAAATATTGTGGATTCTTGTGCTCACCGCAGGAGGTTTTCTGCAAAGTTGAGCTTGGCATCAGGGAAGAAAACGGTGTTAATAAATGCTTGAGGCGACAAACCTTCCAGAGATGGTACCTTCTCAAACCCCTGACTGCCGGAAAGCAGGACGGATTGGCTCGTTTCGTTATAGTTGGAGTAGAATGATTGATTACCCGTTCCGCTTCCATATCAGCGCCACTAACATGTTCTTCTTGTTTGCCTCTAACGTTTCCAATTTGCAAAAGTGGGTTGACTGGCCGCTAGGACTTGTAACATTGAAAAATTCCCACAGATCTCTCCAGAAGAAGGGACCTATACTTCACAGACCAGGCCATGCAACTCTTCGTACGACGGCTTCCGAGATGCCTAGAAAGTTGGCAGTGACAGCCGGAGCAGCTAGCTGCTGCAGCAGGGCCATCACGAATTCCATGAATAGTGGTGATTTGAAGGTTTTCCTGACTTTGTGCATGAGGGAAGTGTCTTCTGATAATTCGCACGGAGGAATTCATAAAAAGATGAAAGACGAGAGGAGTCCACATCTAGTAGCGTGTTTACATCGGGCAATGCACAATGAACATCGATAGCGCTTGACGTAGAATAACCGGTGTTGTACCTCACGAACTCATGGTGTGTCCGCGATTCATAGTCCCCCATCAGCAGAAAAGAGTGGCGTGCGTTAAAGGAACCGGTTTGTGCAGGAAGCGACAGTCGCGGAAGTTCTTTACTTGTTTTTGCTGGTCACACTTGATTTGAAACAAGTCCCTTAGCTCAAGACGCCGAAGTTTGACGGCTGCGGGTAAAGCGCTTGGCTCCCTTGTCCAGCACAAAGACACGGCTGCATGGAGGGACGGTGCTTGTTTTCTCACTGAGCATTTGCGTGTAGTACTAGGCATGGCCTTGGCCACAAGTGCCCCAGGACCTATTTTCAAATTTCAGGTGTTCCTGTTGCTGCCATCGTTGTTGATGATTCTCATAGCTACAACCCTTTTGTTTATAAGGACAGCTCCGATAATGAGGCTGCCGCTTGTTTGCTACTTGTCTCTTTATGCAGTGCCACTGAGTATGCATAGGCCTCGGAGATGCGACGAGCCATAGCACCAAAAGGAAGAGGAGAGGAGCGAAAGTACACTGTCATCTCATGTCTTACAGCAACAACAATAAGAAAAACGACAACAACGATGCATCTCGATTGAAGTGGAGCGCGTAGGGCTTTCGCCGCTACAGCTTAGCGCGACTGTTGGAGAGGGAGACTTCACAAAGAGGTAACACAGGCTAAACACTGGCAGGTAAAGTAATGTGACTACCAGGAAACATTGTTTATGAGATGGGACTTTACGTGGATTGCACGTGAAACATGAACTTCGACTCTCTCCAGAAAAGTTCCTTCTTGTTGTGCAACCGTCTAGCGCCGGACATATTTTTGGGCATACACTGAATGGCGTTGTTCTGTGTACAGGTACTTGAGACGATTGCATGATCATAAATTTCTATGGCGTTGACGCATGTGCTTGCGAGAGACTGCCACACAACTGGGGTGCCAGTGTCGCTAACGGGTAACTGCAGGTCGTCGTGTTTGTAACACCATTTCGTGCTCACCTTTTGCAAATAAGGAGGAGATCGTGGAGCATTAAACGGAAACTATAAAACAATTCGCTGATCGGTTGCGAATCAAACAGGGCAAGTTTCAATGTGTTCGCGTTGAAGTTGCATGCCGAATACGTCAACCACCGTTTAGGCACAGCACGCAGATGTGCCACTTCAGACTCCTTTCCTTCGTGGCTTTTGTGAGCAAATGTGTATGTGTGTCAGTATCGTCAGATGGTATCGAACGACGAGGTCACATGCGCGCCAAAAGGGACAGCCGAGGAGCAAGCAAATTATAAGCACAGCTGCTCGGTATGCGACGCGCGACTGGGGGCTTGCAGACCTCAAAGGCTGCAGATGTTATGCGCAGGCAATCCAATGTGAAAACGCCCACGCAAGTGCGAATCGTCGAAACCAGGAATGAACCACTTCATCTTAAGCAAGAGCAACGAGTCGATTTTTCAGGCTGAGAAAAGTTGCCGAGGACATCGAGTGTGTTGGACTGTCTGCTATGCAGAGACGCTCAGCCACACATGTTTGTCCAGACTGCAGCAAGTGGATGTAGATTGTTCGCGTCTCAGCAAATGGCGGTTCTCCTCAGCGTGGTTACGCTCAGTGTCTGAGCCACAGATATAAGAATGAGAAACGAGACTAATCCCTTTTCTGAACAAAACAGTCAACGTACACAAATTTCCCTAAATATTTAAATGATGTGAGACAGCAATATTTCGGCACCGGACTGCAACAGCTTCTAGAAAGCAGCAAACGGCTTGACATACAAAACTGAAATGTGTGCCAGGGAATGCGTGAGTATCTCTTTACTTAGTGACAAGGGGAAAAAAGGTTCTTAGGCATGAAGAACTTCGTCCCGTGTGCTTTGTGCAATCCCTTATTTAAAATTGCTGGCAAATTTCCAGTCCAGCAGCGTCCGACGGCAGTTGCCTGTGTTACCTCTAGTCTTATGTCTCTACTTGTACACACGTTGCAGTTGCCCCGAGGATGCTAGTGACCACCAAGTGCTTGGCGAGTCAAGTTGCGAGGCTAGGACTGCCTGCTACGCGTCCTTGTATTTACAAGTGTGCTGTCTGTGGCCTAGCTCTGGAAGTTGTGGGAACCTCTGAGTTCTTATAGTCCGTGTCTCCTCCCGGAAAGTTACCCAGGCTCCATGACTTCGGCTCCTGTGTCAGTCGAGCGGCGCCTGGTCTCCTGAGGGCCGCGAAAGATTTTTCGCGCGTCTGTGTTCCTAGCGAGTAATACAAACGGCCCTAGCTAAAACGCGGTGCAGCCTTTGCGGCAGGACAGAATGCAATGCAAAAATGCCGTGGCAGTCGCTTGCTGCCTGATTTGGTTGCGTTTTTGATTCCGATACGGCACAAATATGCTTGACCTCAAGGGCGCTCTCTGGTCAGGTGTCCTGTGGAACGAGGAGACACTTTCATAATGTGTACATTTCTGAAGTGCCAAGTGCTTCATGACCTGCAGCGCGTTTGGAGTGCGAACCACTCTCACCATGCGAATCATCAACAACATCATTTGTCAACTGTCAGACTGGTTTATGCTTTCATCCAAAGTTGCCGGAGCTTGTATGCGTGCGCGTCTCGCACCGTCCGCACAACGGTTTGCATCAACATCCTCCCCCACCCCACGCTACGAACCGCTTTTTCTGGAGTCAGGTAAATATAACTGTCTGCTGCCGATACAGGCGCTACGATATGCAAAGTGTGGAGGGCGGGCCGACACAGAAGAATAGAACCGGACACAGTCGCAGTCAAGCATCAACTGCCGGTGACCACATGCTCAAAAAACGTCTTCCACTTTTTTCTAGTTAGACTCGTCGATATACTTTCTTGCCTCCTCCCATAGCGCTGCTTTCATAGTTTCAAGTGCGCGTATGTCTTGCCGCTTATGCCATTGTCTTGTCCACGAGGCCCAACATCGGTGCTGCAGCTGCACAAGGTACTGTTCGTCAGCCTGGCACAACGATAACAACGCATCCACACAAACATATGTACATATATATATATATTATATATATATTTGTACATGGGCGTTTTCGTCCGCGATCGTGTCATCGCCTTCAGCGACACACTTGTTCTAAAAGCGTTACGTCCTCCATATGCACCCGCACCCGCTAAGTAGTGCATGCACACAATTATTTCTCGTAAAAGGAGTGTGTGTACAGCTACTGTTCCCACAAGATTGACCTGCGGACCACTCTAGGGGCCAGGAGCCATTATTATGATATCCAGCACACGGATGGTTGAGAAAGAAGTTAGAAAAGCAGGCACGAGAACACGAACGTTCGAGGCTGAAATATTCTCTATGAGGATCTGCGTTCAAAGAGAGCTTCTTTATAAAGAGAGAGAGAAAGAGGAAGCGAGTGAGAGAAAAGAGGAAGGTTCTTTGCACCGCATCAATTGGGCAACGCGCCTTAGGCAAGTCTGCTGAAAACATGTGTGCATCGCGTCGCGTAAAAAAAAAAAGCCCTCGCAGCTTTCCTTTATCAAGGACGAGCTCACAGCGCAGTTTTCTTCACGCTCTCGTTTTTCACTGCCATTTTTCCAAGCAGTCAACACCCTGCGGCAAAAATTCGCCCCAGCTCCCGACAGACCTAAAGAAAAAAACCCCCACAGACTGATGCTAGTCTGGAGACAAACCTCTCAGGCTTCGGGAGTAGCGAGGGATTTGCACTTCTGGACACTTGGAAAAGGGGCACAGCGGCATTAGAGTAGGAAACAATATCGAATTTATGAGAACTAACAGAAGTTTGGCGGCACATGAGCATACGCAAAAAATAGACGTTGGCAAAATAGCGAGAACCACTCGGCATCACGTGCGAGTATTTGCACTGCGGTACATGCTCAGCTTAGTTGCAAGTGTGTGTGCCACCTGGTCATACTCG
Organism: Onychomys arenicola; assembly: GCA_949786405.1. Taxonomy (NCBI): domain Eukaryota; kingdom Metazoa; phylum Chordata; class Mammalia; order Rodentia; family Cricetidae; genus Onychomys; species Onychomys arenicola. The sequence goes on from CATKUM010000382.1 coordinate 32,726, forward strand.
TTTACAGGTTTTCTCAGTTGCATGCCGCATACGGTGTCAAAATACGTGCAGTAAGCTAGTGCACAGGACTCCGATGACTCCGGAGGTTACCTGTGACCTTGGCATGTTTATTCCTTCCCCTACTACACTTTGAGAAAATGACAATACATAGACTCGACAGGTGGCTTGATACAGGGATGAAAGCTTTCGTCATTGGTTTTCGCATGATGGCGCACGAGAATGCAGTGTAGGGTCATACCTGTGCATGTGCAAGCTTGGTAAGTGTCACCTGCCTCGCCCAGGATCGGAGCAGCTTTCTGCAGTACAATGTTAACCGCCATCGGCGCTGCCGCTGACAAAGCAGTTCTTGAGCCTTCACAACTGTGTCGTTCCGGCATTTCTTCGCTCTCACCAGTAGTCTACGTAGGTGAAACAGCGAACATATGTCTAGTAGAAAACGGTGCTCTGCAGTATGCACAAAGTCTTTTTCGCTCGCGCTCTCCTTCTTTGATCAATCAAAGAACCCCACCATTGTCCCTTTTGCTAGAGCCACAACTTCGCAACTTTTGTATAGCTCAGTACCAATAATCTTGTGTAGCCGGTGGGAATCAGGCTTGTGACGCGCTTCTCGCAGCAGTGATGTGACTTTGGAGTAAATAAAGGCGACACCTCAAAAGCTGCATACCCAACAACTGCAAGACTCGATGTCCCCTATTTCGGAGAAGTATTGCACACGATCCTCTTGCTCTGAGGAGAACAGCCGTCCTAGCGGCAGCAAGCGAAGCGAGGGCGACAGCGAGTAAGTGCCGTCTCCTGTACATGCAGGCAACGTAAACACAATGACACATTCTTCTGCGCTGAAGTTTTTCTTCTTCTGCCTCCGCTGTTCTCATTTCGTTTCTCGACACTTGCTCGTGCAGCCGTTGCCGTAGCAGTTTTACGCGTCCCTGCCTCTCTGAGAAAATACACATTTGAGGACGTCACCAGCCACCTGCCTTTCAAAGCGAATTTCGAATTCTACACTTGGTTCGCGTGTGCTAATTCTGCGTAAGTACACCACATATATATATATATATATATATATATATATATATGTAGGCGAAAGCGGTCGTCACATATTGATTTGAACACATGTAAGAGCAACGTGGCCGCCGCCGACATTATAGTGTTGAACTGGCGTCCTTTTGAAACTCCACTCTTAGATAAGTGTAGCTGCAGAAATTATTTGTGCCTATTCAAAGATCAAGGCTGCTTGCAGACCGTCTTTTGTAGAGTATTCCTTGAAAGTGCGCACAGTTATGGTCACCAATCCAGCGCGTCCTCGCTAGTAAAACAGACGCACCTTTCCATCGAATCTTGCGTGGCTTTGTGCGTTTCCTTCCTTAAGACACAACAATACACACACACACACACACACACACACACATTCATTTAGAGGAAGAGTACAATACATTAACAGCTGCTCGATGTCGGAGACTTTTTCTGCCTCGTGGAGGGCAGCTTGTGTGCAGAACCTGACAGTTGCACGACTAGCGAGATACATGGGGAAGCACTGCGGCGAGTATAAAGCGGGCAGTGTGCCGCTTGTAGCCTTTGTGCGCGGAGTGGCTCCAACAGCACACTGGCGAGTCTTCAGAGAGACTAATACAGGATTTCGTAAAAAGTACGTCTCCACACCAAATAATAAGTATATTTTCCTTACATGTGCACTGGAGGAGCATAATGTCAACAACTGAAAACAAAGGAGCATCTCAGAGGTGTACTTTTTTCATCTGGATATCTGGATTAGATAGCGTATGTACGGTAAACAATTCCATGTGAGAGAAGTAGGCGCAAGGGTGACACATACGTATTGACTACCTCATCTACCTGATCCTGATCTCCTTCAACCTCAGTCTCCGCGCCTCTGCTCTTTGTTGGGATAATAGAACCAGAGCGTTTCCTGCTTTTCCAGGAAGCTTTTGTAGGCCTGAAGTGAGGTAACAGGTGAAACACCGGAAAGGTGCACTTTTCGTTGCCTTTAGGTGAAACAGGCTAAAAAACCAAACGCTTTGCACGTTGTGATGTGCTGGTAATGGTGTTGCTCGCTCTATGGCAATCGTGGCCGAAACAAAGCAGAGGTTGTGGAAAGGTGAGGGAAGAACGGCGTCGTGACGAATACGGGCGTTTCCCCAAATGCTCCTCCTTCCTGAAGCGTGGACGTGCTTTGAAGCCGCACATTCCGGTGGATTCTAGGTTTACGGGAGACGCTCAGCGTTTTTTAGCAGCTGACAAGTGACAGCAGTTTCAACCTCTGTCGGGGTTCCCATAGTGAGTGACGAATGAAAATGTATGTGAAAACTAATGCATTACTCTGGATCTCGGCAGATATGTATTCACGATCCAGAGGAATGACCACAAGTGAGCAAGCGTAGCGTATTCACTCTGAGTTGGACAGATGAGTGTGTACAGTGATTCAGGGTCAGGAGCGGCTACGGCAAGAATGATTAAGAGGCGTTAATGGAGAAAGCGGATGACTGTTGTTTGACACGACGGCTCGGAGAGTTAGTGGCTACAGGATGGTACTAGGCCGCTGCGGCCTGCAGCGGGGGACTAGCTGCATTCCGTTGGGAATGGACACACACAGTCTTTATTTTGAAGACTAGAGGGCGCCCGCTGCGTCTCGCAGCCGGCTGAATGATGCTGACATTGCAGTATGCTGTAGGGGTGCCCAGCGGTAGTTGTTTCCAGTATGCCGGGTTGGCGAGGACATATGCGTGACTGGAACTTGGTTTTGCCTTTGCTGCAGAAACACTTCGTCCCGGAGCCACTAGATGTGCAGCAAAGGACCGAATGGTGTGGTCAACATGAAGGTGAACGCAACTGCATCTGCCTTCTTCATTCTCTGATGGATTCAGTTGCTGTACTGGACTAGAATACTTTAGAAGAGTATCAGGTCGTGGTTGAAACGCTCAATTAGGCGATCCTCACCGACAATCTTTTGACGAGGTTGACCAGAATTTGTCAACCACGTGGATATGCAGGTCGAGCTTTGGAGTTCTTCGTATCTTCTGGAAAGAGAAGGCTCCAGAGGAGTAAACAATATCCCTCTACACAGCGTTGCGTCCCGTAATTCGGCTGTCAACGGGTCACCGCAGGTGTGCACATTCCGCGGAGAGGACAAGGCGTCTACGTTCTTGGCCTGAATACGTGGTAGTATGTAACGCGTGTGGTTGGTGCGAATCACTCCCTTTACACGGCTGCTTAAACAAGTATTCGTAAGCAACTCCGGGGATAGTAGCTCTGAGGATTTTATTGAGGCCAGTCTCCTGCATCAAGGACGGGGGGGGCTGCAGCATGTGCGTCGGACAGTTGTCGTCATATCTGCCCAAGGCGTACCCGTACTCAAGCCTGGCTAAAATTGTCGGGGATTCATCCGGAGCTACGGCTACAGTTTCACATGAAGGTAAGTTATGAAAGACGTTGTTATCTGTAGGCAACCAGGCTGTCAGCGCGCAAGTACCGGCTTCCTCAGAAGCCGCAGGACGACTAATGGAATTCAGTTGGTACTTGCTCAACGGAAGGTTTGTAACACCAGCAATCTCCGCAGTGCTAACCTTATCAAGCAGATCTACAGGTACAACGGCTAGCGGAGATGAAATCTGATTGTTGGACGGCCGAAGGTCTGTATTCGCAGTCCGTAGCTGCGCCTGACCAAACGGGCCGGTCTTCTCGCCGCCTCGTAACTCTCTGACGGTCTCTCTTAGTCCCGTAAAACGCAACTCTTCTCTACTCGAACAAGGGCGCACTTCCTGTCCGCGCCGACATTTTCATGAATCTGATGTGTGCTATCGCTGGCCGGAAGCGAAACGTTTTCTGCGGACAACGGATCCTGGCCAGGGTGCGTTATGTGAGTCAGCGATTTGTACCAGGAATTCTACTTTGGGAGCGAGAACGCGAATGCAGAAAAGCTTCTTCTCTAGTGCAGCAACGAACGAGCCAGACGACGGCGTGCGTGGCTCCCCGCTGATGCTTTCTTCCTCTTTCATGCCTCCCTGCCTCCTGTCTCTCCAATGGTCCAGCAACATTTTCACAGTGTCTTCCACAGTCAACAGGGCTAGCGTGGTTCAGCGGGCATAGATCTTCAGGGCTAACGCCACATCTGGTCGCTGTGACCACTTTTGTGGTTACGGGATCTAAAGTGTTCTGAACAAGTGTACTATCTGGCTGTTCGTCTCCAAGCGACTCTGCATCAATTTCCCGGTCCAGAGGAATGGAGAACCCTTCAAAGCCTGAACGAAGTGGTTTCATGTCGAATGTTCCCTCATCTTCTGATAGAAGCCGAGTCTTCTGCGCGCCCGATCCATCACGCGCTTCAGCTTCTACAGAGGTCAAACAAGCAACGTTGATATTGTGAGGGCAGCCGAGGCAGTGCAGGGCCTCAGAGGCAAACTCCTTATTATACAATTTGCGAGTTTCATGCTCTACAAGACCTAGCATAATGCTTTTAGCGGGTGGTGCAACCAGGTGACTGGAAGGCTTCAGCTGCACAGAGGTTTCAAGAAAAGTGCAGGATGTACTATCGCGAGTAGAAGGTTTAGGTTTTCGAACGGGGCTGTGTGAGGGTGGCCGGTCGAGCAGCGACCAGACGCTCCCGGTTTCAGTGGAAGAAAACCTTTCGCATGAGTCATCTGCCGCAGACGTGCAGTACAACGTTGAATCTCGCGTGCACTTGAAGAGCAGGGCCTTGTCTGGCACCTCAAACTTGACAACGTCCTTTACATCTGACGGAAACGTGCTTCTGCTGAGACAGCTGTTCTGCTGCGTCCTGAACAGTGATTCGGAAGACCTCTCTGATATCGGACTCGAGCTGGGCACCAGGCCTTGCAATGCCTGTTCCTCTCTAAGACAATCCCAAGAAGTATGGGGCAGCTGTCCAGATTGCAACATTGCTGCCTCAACTGCTTGTTCTGCCTCCCCGAGGCAGTATTTGCATCTGCGAGGGCAGCGCCTAACTGTCCTTGACAAAGCTGCCGTACTGTGAAAACTTCTACTTGCCTCGTGCACGCTGCAACTTTACTCGATTGTTCTGCGCAATACTCCTTACGGCGGAAGTTTCTGAGCTCCGTTTCATCCCCCGTCCGCCCTTTTCCTTTGCTTGGATTCGCTATCTGACTAAACCTGTTGGAATCGAGCGCCCCTTCCGGACACGTGCACTCAACAGTTAGCCTTGAAGAACAGCGTACAGAAAGCCCGTTGGAATCTGATACGTCTGCACAGTTCAAAGCCGCAGTGCATGAGGACGGCAGTTGTGAGTTCCCCTACCAAGGTCGGCTCTTTTTCCTGAATTCCTTTAGAATTCATGGGTGAGGAAATGAAATTTTCCCTTCTCCGCTGAGTGTTTCGCTCCCCCCAATCTTTTTCAAGGTTTTCCGTCTGAGATGCCTCGGTAGAGCCGTGGACCGGTAACCATTCAGAGGAAGCGAAACTTGATAAACATTCATCCGTACACCCTTCGGTCAACACCGCTGAACCAGGCTCAGTTATCTTTTCTGCTGCACCGTTGACTGGTGCACACTTATTCAGGAGGCGCAGAGAAGTGAGACTATGATCGTTAGAGTAGGACACAGGATGATGAGCATTGGGAGAAGGACTTTCATGTATGTGTTTTTGTAGAGGGGGGCCGTAATCGCAGAGTTTTTTCGTGTGTAAGGAAGTGGGTACTACACCAAGTGCACCACTGTCGAAGCATACACATGGGACTGTGTTGTTTTCAGTGTAAGCAGCATCAAGTGTTGCTTCCTTTTCATTGTTCGGTGACGTCACTAGAGACGGAACAGGATTGCTTCCGACGCAACCTGGTGCATCAAGTCGGACTTGAGGTCTCCAGAGGTGGCAAATGCCTTTGCATTCGCTTTGGCACCAAAGCAAAGGCGGTTGTGCAAAGTTGATCATTCTATTAGAAGTGGAGGGTACTGAACGTCTGGATACGTCCGGACTTTCCTGCAGAGAAGCAGCAGCTGACTGGGGAGTGAGGGGGACTGCGCTCGTAGAAGACTGGGGGGAAGAGTCAGAGAAAGGTGGGTTGCGAGCCGCAATACGACCACTGGTGAGGGAGAAGCAAGAGGGGGGAGTAGACACTTCTCGAGCAGCTGGTGACCGTTCGAATTTGCAAGTTGCGGTAGAAGAGCTATTCACAGCAGTTGGTAGAAGGTTCTCTGTACTTTCTAAGTCAAACAATGGCCCCCGCATGTTGTTCAGAGTGTACCATCTTCATGTCCCTTTGTCCGGTGGACTCGTCTGTGTTTTCGCATGAGAGCAAAGCCGAAGGCCCAAGAGAGGGAGGCTGAGATATGTGTGAGGAACCCTTCGATTCATCCCTGGGCCTGCAAGGACTGCTGACCGAAAATTTATCCTGACCACGGATCTCTTCATGATTGATACCGTAGAGTCTGTGCTGTGAATGCTCTTCTGTGCAGCCGCTTTGTACGGGACAACAAGTATCTCCAATGCCTCGCACCGATATTTTGGAAGCCGTTGATAGTGCAGGACGAGCTGAGGCAACTCTAGTCGCTGAGTACGCACCAGAACGTCTGCTTAGAGGATCAGACAGGTCCTGAGGGGAACCTCTAATTTTGGCTTCACTGTTTGAAAGGGTCCGCTGACTGTTTGTAGTTTGGTGCCCCATAACACGTGGAACATTATGCCTTCTTTGAACTGTCGCATTGTTCGAAAAGACTTTCGCTGATGTAGGGCAAGCCGGCGACCAAGTGGCTGCTGGACTAGGGGGAATGTGATAGGAACTGCAAATACGTGTAGCCCCGCTTGCCCGCGTGTCACAGTTCGTGGCCGCGGATACACCTTCACATACAGGCACACAGAGGACTCTCCGTTTACAGGCTTCATTTGCTATCTTCTGCGTGGTCAGAGTTACTCATATGGATGTCCCTTTATGAGTGAGTGGTTCTTTGTTCGTTGTTTCGGTGTTGCAACGCTCGGTTTTGCGGCCGCAAAGCGCCAAGCACGTGAACATGAAAACAGCACTGAGCGCAATATTTGAAACGGAGAATCGCCGTCCCTATCTTCTGGTGCATGCGGAAGCTCATCATTTAAGATGGTACCTTTTCTGTCGCAAGTGGATACTATTTACCTGTTGCCTCCTCTTCGACGAAACCACTCTGTTGGAGTTGTAAGCGGGGAGACATGGAAGTTGGATATTGCAGTCGAGTAGGGGACTGAGATTGATTTTGCAGAATTTGATTCAGCCGATCACGTGGATCTACATGTGCTTCTTCCAATAGCGTTCGCCGCCGCCGTTCTACAAGCTGTCCAGCCAAAGACGACGGAGTACAAGAAACGAAAGACATGAA
>CATKUM010000383.1:0-40023 GCA_949786405.1 Onychomys arenicola
CGTTCCAGGGAGGAGTGTAGGGGCTGCTGCCGCCGGCGTGTATGCAGTCTTATACGGCCGTCGCTGTCATACGGTTTGCTGCAGCTGCTTGTGTATAACTTCTTCATCTATTACCATGCTAATTTGGCCGCACAAGAAAACCCTATGAGACTCTATCTCAGTCTACTTGGCATATATACGCAGACACTAATAACTGACGTCGTCATGCGGTGCAAGCCAGAGATACCCAGTAGCCTGTTTGTCTCATTAGCTCCTTTCGTCGTGCGCAAGACACCAGAAATTTATGTGCATCGGAAGGAGGCGTAGAACAGATCGAAGGACAAGCCAAACGTTCTCCTCTTCGCCCTTACCAGACGCATACACGGAGGTGTCCTTCCTGTACGCAGCAGGTGTAGGTGCAAGTGCATGCACTTTCCTTGCATCTCCAGCAGCGTATATACGCATGCTAAGTCTCTCCAAGCCATTCCTCCACACGTGGGAATTTCTTCTTAACACTTCGTGGGGCCTCTGCGTTGTGGTAATGGTGCAACAGCTAGCTGCGCTTCAAACGCGCAAGGCAACAGTTGCAAGCTACAAAGGACGAAAGGCATATTTACACTTGCCTGCACTGCGGGAGACTCAGGTGTTATTCTGTGCTTCACGACCTTCGTGAAGACATGTCCGCTCTCTACAGTAGATCCCGTGTTGTCCCCTTTCCCGTCCTATCCCATCCACCACTCACGCTTGCATCACGACAGACGGATGCAGGGACCGGTTGTAACTGACAGAACTGGATGAACCCACATACGGCCTCCTGTTGTTGCGGCGGGTGCTGCTGTTACTGCTGCTGCTGCTACTGCTGTTGCTGCTACTGCTGTTGCTGCTGTTGCTCTGGCTGTGTCTGCTGTTGATGGTGCTGCTCTTGCCGTTGGTGTTGCTGCCCTTGCTGCCTCTGTTGCTGCCATTGCTGCCTTTGTTGCTGCCATTGCTGCTGCTTTGCTGCTGCTGCTGCTGCTGCTTCTATTGCTGTTGCTGCTGTAGCGGCTGCACTCTCTAACTACCGTAGTGAAGGACCAGGGAAAGCAACTGATGCTACTTTTCAAGAATTTGCAGTTTTTGAGAAGAACTCTCCGCGTTGGCAGTCAGCGTTTGCAAGAAGTTCAAGAGCTAGTACGAAGCACCGCCTTACATCATGCTGGTAAGACATCCCCTTTGAATAAGGAATACTGCTGCGACCTGCTGACGTATTCGTCCATTTTCTTGTCTGTACCAGAGGAAACGAAAAAGTCAACTCTTCTCTGTTCTAGCGCACACGCGTCTCTTTGCTCTCTGCCAGTGTGGCTGTCGACCCTCATACATCAGTGACATTTGCGTAGTCTTCTAAAAATCTCTATCTGATGTCTCTTTTCATAGTGCCTCACATAACGAGTTTCAGAATTCTCGACCTTGCGTTTTTCCTGGTGCATTTCCTAGAGCTCTTTGCATGATTGCTGTTTCCTGTTCATAATCGTGCTGCTCTTGATACTACTGGTGACGGTTATGTGACTACTGTTATCCTTCCAATGGCTTCTGCGACAGCATCTAGTGCTGCTGCTGCTAAGTGGATTCCTGTTGATGTTGCATGTAGAGAAGCCAGTGCTGCGACAGCATCTAGTGCTGCTGCTGCTAAGTGGATTCCTGTTGATGTTGCATGTAGAGAAGCCAGTGCTGCGACAGCATCTAGTGCTGCTGCTGCTAAGTGGATTCCTGTTGATGTTGCTTGTAGAGAAGCCAGTGCTGCGACAGCATCTAGTGCTGCTGCTGCTAAGTGGATTCCTGTTGATGTTGCATGTAGCGAAGCCAGTGCTGCGTATATTGATGCTGCTACTACGTGTATTGTTGCCGTTGCTACGGGTAGTGCTGCTGCTGCTCCGTGTATTGCTGCTGCTGGTGCGTATGATGCTGCTGGTGCGTGTGTTGCTGCTGCACCTGCTTCGCGTATTACTCTTGCTGTTACGTGAGTTGCTGCTGTACAGTGCTGATGCTGCGTGTACTGCTTCAGCTGCCGTACAGTGCTGCTGCTGCATATATTGCTTCAGCTGCTGTACAGTGCTGCTGCTGCGTATATTGCTTCAGCTGCTGTACAATGCTGCTGCTGAGTATACTGCTGGCGCGGGTGCTGCGTGTATTGCTGCTGGTATTGCTTCTGCTGGAGCGTGGGTTGGTAGTAATGCGTTGATGCTGGTGGCGTTTTCGCCGTTGCAGTCGTTCGTGCTGCCATTTGATGACTGTTGCTCGTGTGTGGCTTTGAAGTGGCTGCTGCAGTTGTCTGGTGCTGCTGCATTGATGTGGCAGCGTTGTACGCGGACCGGCTGAGCACACTCAGAGACCGTGTGGATGGAGCCGTCGGAGATATTTCTCTCGCAATGATGGAGGAGATGCACACCACAGTGATGGGTTTCAAAGAGGAATTTGAGTCAGTGCTCCTGCGGCGGAAGTATGGGAGCAACTTGAAGCAGGTCGAGCTGCAGGCTGCCGGAAATAACGTGCACCTCAGAGAGGTACTGACGAAAGGGCAACGGCGCAGAAGCAAACACTTCCCTTTCCTTGTTCATAAACGTCCTCTCAGCTATAGATATCTGCAGAACTGCTCTCTTTCACTTGCACGTGCTCCCAGATCGCCTCGGAAGTCGATACATATGCAATGACGCCCCTCGAGATACAGATCTTTCAATCTCTCTCTATACTTCTGTGCGTGCCCTATATATTTCTTCGTGCGTATTCGACCTAGACGCAAGCACGAATAAATATTCAAAATCCTCTTTTTTAACTGGTGGAAATGTACGTCTGCGAAAAGACGTCCACCTAGTGCATCTTAGTGCTGCATGTTAGTATTCCGACTTCACCTCTGTAGAGGTCCACGCCCGATGTATACACACATACACATCCCTCTCTCCTTCTGTCTCTCGTAACAGTTCCCACAAGCTACACACGCTTCACCTCCCTGTCTCGACTTATGAAGCTGCCCCTCTCTCTCGTTACACGTCCAGATCTACTTTGCTGCTGCCGACGCCTTGGTATGCAGGGTCACGATATTAAGATTCAAAAGAATAATCACAACCTATTCTCTCAGGAGGCCTCCGCAGCCTTGACTGACGGACGCGTATTTCCTTTTTGATTTCTTTTCCTCTATATATCGATGTCTGTGTACTTCTGTGTTGGTATCTGCTTTGAGTGTTCACCTCTTTTACCTACCCTGTCTCTCGGCTCCTCCGTTTATTATTTTGTTTTGATAGCAAGCCGGTGAAACACTGAACACTCATCCCAGAGCCTTCTGTTTGTTTCTTCTGTATGGAGACGCGGCGCTGTTTGGCGTTTCCACTGCTTCTTTGATGTGCAGCTCGGGGCGACGCTTGAGGGCGTGCAGGAGCGGGTGCAGCAGTGGACGAGAACTCTGCGGTTGCTCACAGGGCGACTCAACAAAGCAGCGAATGATATTCAATTACAAACTGTCTCTCAGTACAGGACAAAGCCTCGACAGCAGTTTTCCAGAAGAAGAGGGCCTTTGCAAAATTTCTTTCAACTCCGACTGTCGATATTCGCTACGAGCAATTCCTCGTTAGTCAGATGCTCTCAGACTTCACAGTTTCAAGCACGAGTGTCCTCGATGCCTCTGCATGGCTCCTGCGCGCTGCCAAACCTCCCTTCCCTGCGCAAACACTCGTTCGCAGTTTGCTGCAGAATCTCAAAGGCCTGCCACCCAACACCAAATGTGAGTGGAACCACTGCAGCAGCTGCCTTGTAAGATACATATGTCTCTGTGTCTCAGTTGAAATTGCGACGAGACGCACACGCATGCCCGTTACTATGACAATACGTTCCATCAACAGGGCTTTTCTTGCAGGCTGCTTCTGTTGCTTCTGTCGCAGCTAGGAAGGATCACCTCTTTGCTATTTCTTGTTTCAGCGCACAGACAGCAGTGTCTTTGTGAAAGTCACCAGGCAGAACAACTCGCTTTTAGAGACAGATGGTTGCTTTTACTCATGAGAGTATCCATTGGAAGTGAAGAGATAATTTTTCGAAGCACAGAAGAAACCGTGCGCGGAAAACTCCAGCCAACACAAATTAAGAAAGGGGGTGTACTCACAGTGAAGCACTGCCCGTTCAAACCAACCCTACGACGACGCATGCGTCATGTCCCGCAGAAATCAGAAACGCTGTTATCTTCAAAAGATATACATACATATATCGATGCTATAGTAGATGGCAAAGCGGAAGGCTGAGACAGGTTTTCAGTAGAAAACCTGGCTCGAGCATTGCTTGCGTAAAGAAGTTGAGAGTGACTGTTTCTGTGCTGCGGTCACACCACGCCGCTAACCGGGGCGGCAGAAACTGAGTCAGTAGTGCGAACATGATAGAGCTATCACGCATAGACCACAAAATCAACGAGCGTAGACGCACGGATGAGAGAAGCTTCTTTTCGATAGGGAATTCCAGCAACAATATGATAAGATGCTCCCAGTGAAACAGACGTAAACACGTCTCGAGAATATTTGTGATACCCAGAGCAAAGATGATTCCCGGAGATAAACACTGTCAAGACGAAACACCGAAAAAAGAGAAGCTATGCAGAACGACAAGAGTAAAGTCAGCCTTCGAAATTCGCAGCCGCTGATGCTTCTTTTCGAGCACAATAGTTCTGACACCCAGACCCTAATCTGCGTAATAGCGACAATTAAACCTTCGTCAAACTCAGAGCTCTCCATATATATATATATTTACCTATTTACCTGTCTATCTTCTTTTGTATTGCTTTCTCTCTCTCTCTCTCTGTCCACATATATATATGTATATATGTATATACAAATATACAGACGATTACAGTGTGATGGGACTATTGGGGGCCCGTTCATACTGTGGCGAAATAGCGGCGTCCCTCCCCCTACTTAAAGGTCTTCACGCCTATATCTGTTCCCATCGAAGATCGCAGAGAGGTCCAGCATCGTGGGCACGCAGCTGTGCGTCTATACTTATCTGTACATTTACCATTTATATGTTCTCTTTTTTTTTTCTATCTCTCTCTCTATGTATATATGTATATGTGCACGTCTATCTACGCAAGTTTTGTTATCTTTCGCTCCATATTTACATTCACATTTATCTATCTTTATACCTATGTAATCCCTCTTTTTCCGTGTATGTCTTCCGCCTCTTTCTCTAGATGTCCGCACACATCTTTCTCTGGAAGCGGAGACATGTGGATATACATGCGGATTGACCTGAGCGTACGCAGCACGCCGGAGGGGTGTATGCCTCCGCCAGCTCGTGCTGCTGTCTAGCGGAAAACACAGGCGCAAATGCTCAGTGCCTCTGCTTATTCTCGACGCTTTCACAAATGCGAGCTTGCATCGTGTCTGTGTAAACATCCGAGAACATCTCTGTCTTCTCGCTCATTCTCTCTATCTCTTTATATATATATATATATAAATATACGAAGAGCCACAACGATGGCACACAAGCATCTTTTGTAGGCTTATTATATGTGACCAAGTAATAATGAGTAACCTCCACGTTTGTAGCGCTCTGTTTCTCTATAATATATACATATATACACATGGAGAGCCACAGGAGTGGCACTAATACATTATCGCCCTGTGTCTTATATGTGATCAGGTCTTCTGGAGGTATTTCCATGTAGCTCTGCATAGACACATATCTATTTATTAATTTGTACACTTAGAGCCACAGGAACATTATTTGTACATACATATATATATACATATGTTTGTCTTAAATATGAGCAAGTCATGTCGAGACATTATAAATGTACATAAGACCTTCTCTCTAAGTATACAAGTGCATAGATGTACAGCCACAGGTATGGCATGTATACATCGTCTGTAAACGCTTTCTGTGTATACGGGACTGTGACTGCCTGGGCGTCTACCGCAGAGAGCCGATATTTGTACTGATATCGCCGAGCGAGTCGAAGACCAGGATTGACCGCGTGCGTATGCATATTATTCCAGCGCTCAGCAGCTTCCACCTCGCTCTAAAGTTACTGCGGCAGGTCAAACTTGCTAACGCTTTCGTGCTGCTGACCGTGCAGCAGCTGCTCATCCAGTGTCATGTTGTAACCTTCGACAGCAGGGGAAGACTTAAGTCTAGCAATTCACAGGTGATTGAAGGTATGGTGCGCGTCCCTTGGCAATACCTGCTGCTATTTGCTGCTGCTGTTTTTCTGCCCTCCCTCTCGTCTCTAAATCCCGCTGCTGTTTCTTCGATCCAGTCCTCTTCCCACTATACCTGCCGCCATCTGCTTCATCCGCTGCTGGTCTTGCTATGATTGCTTTGATGCTGCTGCTACTGGCGCACAGGTGCTGCTGGTGCTACAGTGGTGCTGTTTCCTGTGCACTGCCGCTGCTGCTGCGTACTGCTGCTACTGCTCTACTGTTGCTGTGGCTGCGGTGTTCCTGCTGTTGCTACTGCGCGTTGTGCCGCCCGCTGGTGTCTGTCCATCGAGCGGAGTAACGGGTTGAATCGGGGGCCCAGGGAGCAGTCTCCTGCCTCTCCATACACAGTACTGCGTGTACTAGGATGCCGTGTCCCCTGCGCTGACACACCACGTGCTGCCCTATTTCCGGAACTGGCTGAAAATACTGAAACCTCAGTCCAGCTGCATGTGCGCGCAGTGCAGATGACCGCCTGTCAGACATTTGAGGAAGCATTCCACGTGTATGGAGAATTATTCATGCATGCATCCCTTGGCCGACTTCGATGCTTTAATGAAGGATCTAACCGAAGCACAGCTCAGGTTGCTTCGATTGAAGAAAAATATGGCGCGTGGATACGCAAGTAACATGTGTCCGTGTCCGCGCTCTCGCCTCATCACATGCAGAATGCTGAGGCTGCTGAAGCTACTACTTTACTGTACCGCTGCTGATGGCGCTGCGATCACCGCTGGCGTTACTTCTACCAAAAAGTATTACTCCTGTGGACGCTGATACTCACGTTGCTAATGTGGAGACGGTTGCGGGTTGAGGCTGCTGCTGTTGAGAGTGAGCTGATGTGTGGACTGCTGCTGCTGCTATTGAGACTGCTGCTCTGGTCCTGCTGCGGCAGAGAGCGCTGGTACGTCTGCTTCTGAAAGGGGGGTGGCCTAGCTGTTGGCAACTTTTTCTGCTGCAGCAGCACAGCTCGCGAATTCGCAGCCTGCAATGGTCGCGCGTGCTGAGGAGTATGGTTACGCGCTGCGGAGATCTTTGCTCGCTTGTTCATATCTGATGATGGTCTGCCGCTGAAGACGTTGAAAGCCCAAGAGCGAAACGTGAAGGTGCTGATCGCTTACTTAGGGGAAAGGCCAGGTGAGAGCACTGGAGCCAGTACAGCAGCTGCTTGTTGTTGATGCCGCTGTTTAGCTGGAGGTCTGTTGCTGGTCTCATGCGAATCACATGCTCACTCAGTTCCACCGATGTGCTGAAAGGGTGGTGCTATGCAATCTCCTCTGCTGGTACTGCTGTTGTGTGGTCGATTCTGCTGCTGCTGCTGCTGTTATGGTAGACTCTGCTGCTGCAGCTGTTCCTTTTGAAGTCGCGCACGACTCCAGCTGGGGATCCCATGGCAAAATGCGTCTCCAGCGGCTGTCTTTCGGCGGATGTGCTGCTCTGCATGCATGGGTGTTGGCTCGGCCAGGCAAAAACTTGTGTCTCTGTCTGCTATACCAGCATCCTCCGTGCCTGAGAGTGTAAGGGCGGACCGCCGCGAGTGCGTGGGACAAAGCGTATGGTTCTTTTGGGGGAAGTGAATGTTTTTCTCCGACCTCTTAGTCTTCTTCACGTAGGAACATGCGACACATGTGTTGAACTTCAGTGGGCGGTGGTGCTTTGGCTGAAGCTCTTTTCTCTATCTCTGCGTGATACTGAAGCACTGCTGTGTTGCTGTGCTTCCGCAGATGGAAGGCACTAGTAACAGTAGTTCTAGTAACAGCAGAGCTCTGCTTCTTTCCGCCGCAGCGAAGTTGCTTCTCGTGTTCTCACGCGCGGGTCTCCCTCTGTGCTTCTCTCTACAGAGTGGCGCTCTTGCCCTGTAAACCTCTGCCTTGAGGTGAACAAGGTCTCTACGTTTCTTCTGCCTCTTTGTTAGTTTAACTCCGACACCTCCTTTTACTCCTATGAGGAGGATTGCTCCTTATTCCTGCTCCCCGTGCTATTATCATCCCAATGTCACCAGTACTACCACTGCTACATCTCCTGTTACTACTGCATAGTAAAATGCATTAGCACTACTCCCACTACTATAACTGCTCCATTGCTACTACTGCTACACGTGCTTTGTCGCTACTACTTCTATTGCGGTTACTACTTTAATGCTACTATGCTTGGTGCGATTATTACTTCACTGCTGTTCAGAGGACCTATCAGTGTTTCATGACTATTCCTACAGCTATGGTGGCTTTATTAATATTGTTCCTAGTGCTATTACTGCACTGGCTTCTCGTGGACGACTGTTAGTGTCTTTCGCTGCACCCTCTGCTCCGTTGCCACAAGGATTCTTCCTCCTCCTAAGCCAGTGCATCTTCTTCTGGTGTACACAAGATGACTACTTCTGATCGACGACCACTCTACTCCAGCACTTCCTATATCACTCGAGGTGGCGCTGCTCCTCGTCGCCTTCTTGCTCCCAATGTGGCAGCTCCTCCCCAGTGAAACCATTATTATCACTCTACTACTCCTCCTCCTGCCATTACTACTACTACTACTACTATGACTCCTGTGCTGCTTCCATTTCTACGCCACTGCTAAGCACATTGGACCTGCATTTACGTGTTCTGGTGTTACTACTCCACTACTCCAGTGGTTACGCTAAACACCATTATTACTCTACTGACTACTACGATACTACTATTGTACTACTGTCGCTCTGTCAGAACTACAACTGCTGCCACAAGTATTGCTAGTATTACTGCTGCTACTACTAGTGCTACTGTTACTGCAGTTAGTACTACTACTACTACTACTAATATTACTACTGCTACCACTCCTCCTCCAACTGCTATAGTGATAGCAGCATCACTGGCTAATGTTATTCCTGTCACTACTGCTATTGTTAAACTATTACTGCTAGTCCTATGACCCTCTACTACCCCGTTTCCTCCTCCTTCTACTTCTCTGAAACTGACGCCCTACTGCATCCGCCTACTTGCACTACGACGGCAAACTGTTTTTACGATACCACCAGTTTCCCGTCTTGAATAAACGCGAGAATAAACACACTAAAACTATCCAGTTGACACTTTCGTTGCTAGCTGCCCTTCAGATCTTTATTTCTGAGTCGCATGAATAGCTAATCATCGTCGTTGATGTGTGTGACAGCAACATTCCTGCCCTTCATTCCCTCACCTGTGAGAATTGGCAGTGCTCGCCGTTCTTAGCTCACGGGGCAACAGTTGCTGCATGCCTTCATCTACTGTGACCGGCTTTCGCGCACTGCCGAAGGCTGCCCTGTGTCACGGTGCTGTTATTATACCGTTACAACAACCACGTGTCTAGTATGTTTTCTTCGCCAGCAGGACTGCTGCTGCTGTACAGTAAGATCTGCTTCCTGTTGCTACTACTGCTCCAAAGCCGTTCCGCTAGCAGTCAAGCTGGAGCCCTGTAATCTGGGGCGAGTACAAGTGCAACTCCACTGGCCGTCCGTGTCTGCTAGACGCGCGTCTTGCTGCGCAGCGACTTCTATTTGGGGTGGTGGGGTGACGCTAAATTCAATATAAGTAGTCTCTGGAGTGTGTGTGATGCCGCTGCTTCCATGGCTTGCTGGCAAAACGCGAGTCCAGTGATGGGCGGCACTAGTGCATGCGAAGCTGTGGTATCTGTCTTGTTCTTCTGCAGTGCTTTCATTCCTCCTGCAGTTGCCGTGTTAAAGACCGTGTCGCTTCTTCTTTGAGGCGGTTGGTTCTTCTCACGTAGTTTCTGCCGCGGCAGTCCTCCCGCATTTGCTGTCGACCTGCTGGTCATCTGGAGTGTATTTTCTTCTTCCTCTCTTTCATTTCTTTCACTCTGAGCAGTGGCACGAGCAGGGAAATGATGGACTGTAATAAACCCTCTTTTAATAGATTTTGCAAGAAGATCGGGGCAAGTGCCATAAGCTATCTTCATCTGTTGGACGCGCCGGTACCAGAGACGAAGCAGCTGGTGCAGCAGATTCAGAAGGAGCTGCGGTACTTCGGGACTCTTGAGCGCAGCTGCGGGAAACCATTTTCTCGGCTCACCTGACACCTGCTACACCAGCATCTGCTGAGCCTGGGGCCGCTCCGTAGTGGGCATGCGACAATTATCCAAGGTTATAATACAGCGGTTGTAACGGCATTTTCGCAGCTCGAAACTCCTCCTCTGCCACTCTCTTCCCTTCTTCAGGTGAGCCCGTGAGACATTTGTAACAGAGCACGCATCTGCCTAGATACGAGGCAATATTTACACTGCACGACGCCCTGCTTCATCAAACGGCGCGTACATTATGGACGCTGATCTTCATACATGCTTATATATATGTAGGCTAGACAGGCCTTTCTAGATAGGGTATGTCGGTGTTCTGCATCATGTGTGCGAGGAGTCGCGCTGCCTCTGTGCCTTTCATTTAAGAGCACGGCATTGCTAGGGACAAAACATCTCGGCCTCCGGAAGGTCGACAATAATGCTAAGGTTCACCTGCAGCGTCTCCTTGGGGATGCACGCCTGAAAGAAGAGCTCGAAAAAATAGGTAAAACGGTTGAGATCGCATTGACAGCACGTGCGTGAACGAAAAACCAAACACTAGCAAACCGTTGAGCAACGGGGACCTCGAATGTGTGTGAGCCGCACAGGATAGTAGGTAGCGTTCTACAGTGGATGTCCTCCACTGTATCGCATGTTGACCACATACAGGCACTAGAACCTACGTGAAGCGTAACTAACAGCTCTGCGCCTTCTACCTAAGAGATGTCCTACGACAATGTATATGAATTGCCGAAGCGCGGCTTTCACGTAAGACCTGTTCATCCTAATTGTATTTATCTGATCTACTCTTTGCATACACGAACAAGAGGAAGAAACAATCTTTCTCCGCGGCATACGATTTTCGCACTGATGCACGCGAAGAAATGCTGCTCTACTCT
The DNA here is from genome assembly GCA_949786405.1 of Onychomys arenicola. Classification (NCBI taxonomy): domain Eukaryota; kingdom Metazoa; phylum Chordata; class Mammalia; order Rodentia; family Cricetidae; genus Onychomys; species Onychomys arenicola. Next base: position 11,108 of record CATKUM010000383.1, read on the forward strand.
ACCGCCAAGCACGTCCCTTCTCTCTCTGTATATACACGAATGAGAACCGTGCAGGCACATCGCGATGTCTTTGTGTGCAGAGCGACCGTTGCTTTCCAATAGGTGTAGGAGCTTGTACATGAGGGTAGAAAATATATACGTGTGAACGTACGTATGTGTGAACGTACGTTACGTACAGCCTCTCGTGCTGAGCTGGTAGAAATCATGTGAGAAACACCAGCGACGATACTCACTGAATTGGCTGCGTAGCACGTGCACATGCGCAACTGCTGCTGTCGTTTAATTTCTTCACTCCAGGCTTCACCGTGTATGCGTATGTGTAGGGAGAAAAGAAGAAGAGAAGGATAGACTTCCCATTGCAGCTAGGCAGACATCACAGCATATATCTATATATGTACAATGTGTGTACCTGTTCGTATACATAACCTCGGAACCTTGCATCATCACTGCGGCTACGCATGCATTCGGTGGCTGTGACGCGACATTCAGACACGCGCACACGTACGCGTTGGCAGCTCTGCGTGGCCCACGCCATGTGTATCTCCATGGCCTCAAGCGATTGCACTCACACGTGCATAAACCTGCTTTCGCAGAGAATCACAGATTCAGTAGGACAAGGAGACGGAGTACACGTACACATCCATCACCAACGACAAGCGTAGGCTGCGCACGCGTAGAGGCGCACTTTTTCATCCAAACTATACCAAAGCGCACAAGCAAGCGCACGTGCAGACAAATCCTCGTATGTGAGTATAAGTACGTACGCATTTGCGGATACATTTATGAAGGGCCAGAATCGTGTGTATACTGATAATCACAACATGTACAGACGCTGATGCAGAAAAAGACACACGATGTCTTCCTTTCTTCCTTTCCTTACTTTCTTTCTCTCTCGCTCTCTGCGTACCTATATGGATATATGCCGCGTTTCACGCAGTTCCTTGAGGTGAGGTTCCGAGGCTTCATCAAGATCATCGTGCTCGTGGCCTTCGGTTTCTGTGTGTACGGAGACACGCACTTTACCTGTCGCAAGACTGGAGTCCCGCCTACATCCACACGCGTGCACGTCACAATCGTCAGACCTTTCTCTCACGCTCATATTCTGCCATCTACGTTTCATACGCGTTGACTTCCAGGGCTTCTGTTAACGAATCCTTCTTGACTTTTTGAAGCTTTCTTTTTGCTTTGGCTACGGCCTGCGCGGTACGTAGAGACATTCCGCCACTGTGATAGACGAGCGTGCTGCCCTGTAGACCGTTCGATTTCTTTTGCGGCAGCACAGCGCATTAGTGCCTGCTTTTCGTACACCCGCAATAGGACGAGCTGCTGTGTGTTTCGCTTTTGAATTCTCTTCTTCTCCTCGCGCCTGCGACCTGCTCGGGAATGGTGGATCCCCACAGTTCGTCTGCCGTGCTGTTGCAAGTGGAGATGGGGTCGCTCGCGCTTTGGAAGACGCGAGTATGTCATTCCCTCTGCGCTTTCCTTGACGCATGCATTGGGGTTGTTGCTGTCGTATCCTGTTGCTGGAGAGGTGAAAGCCAGAATCTGCACGAAAGTTGTGCGAGACACTCGCTTTAGCAACCTTCGAGGGAAACGCGGGAGTGCGAGTGTTCATTTGGTTTCCGATGTATATACACCCCATGCCCACGCCGGAATGGCTTCAAGAGCTTTGCGTCTACGTTCGCCAGAGGCAGGTTCATTCGCGAGTCAAGTTCACATTGCTGATTTCTCGGATCCGCTGCAGACACGTACATCTATTATCGCAACGGTCACTGACATAATCGTCAAGAAATTTATTCCCCAGCATTTCTCCCAGTACCCTGATAGCCTGGACGGACTCATCATATACGTTCAGCTAATGCATACGTAGGGCAATTGGATCACACTATGGCCATTCTATGTAGAAGGGAAGAAGAGGAGAAGACGACGGAGGAGGAAGCGGAAGCGCAGCAAAAACCGGGTTGATCGTTTGAAAGTAAAGGGTAGCAGAGGGAGATGATGAAAAGACAAAGAGAAACGAGAGGAGAGAGAGAAGCGGAAGACGCAGACGAAGAAGAAGAATCAGACGGCGAAAAGCGGAAAACGAAGTCGAAGGAAGAAAAGGAGTGAAAAACTGGAAATGCAGAATAAGTAACGGTTTGTTGTTGTTATTGTTTACATCACTGTAGAGACAATCTGTCTGCGGTTTTGTCTTCTCCATCAAGGCTCCTCGTCTCATGTACGCGGCACACTGCGCAGTCGAAAAAAAGAAGAAAGGAGTCGAAAGACACAGCGCTCAATACGAGAACCACCAGTGCAACCGGATTGTCGTGCGAAACAAATAAAGCAAGCAGTAGACAAACGAAAAAAGAGAAAACTAAAAGGGAAAAAGCAGGGAGCCATTGCTATTCTCAAAGCCGGACGAAACGTGCTGGCAGAGTTCATACAGGAGGTGGGATGCAGCAGCTGCCGGATGCACACAGGAAGTTGCACAAATTTTTAGGGGTCGAGTTAGAGAGGAAATAAACATATTGAGTTTGCGTTTGAGACGCTTGTTGTTTTGCGGGAGCAGCTTTTCAAATGTAGAGTTAAAGTCAGGTTCCTCTACGGGTATACACGCACCTGTAGCACATTAGGGAACAAGACGTAGACGTTTAGAAAACAAATGCAGAATCATAAGAACGGGAATAGCAGCTGAAATGGACAGAAGAGGGAAATACTCAACAGAGAAGAACAATATGGAAAGGGCAACCAGGGAGAAAAAAGGTTGGAGGGAGGAGACCATGACCGAAGAATGTAATTGAAGAAGAATGGTTTTATATAATGAGCTATCGTCGCCGGAAGAAAACAGGAAGGAGGCGATGGAGGAGAAGAGGGACGTAGAAAACAGTCTAACGCTTTACTTTTCCCAGCTAGAAACGGCTCCACAGCAGATGTATTATTTCATGGGAGTGTAACGTGATTGCTAAGATTAGGACGACGAATACATAGAAGAGTGAAAAGCCAAGAGAGAAGAAGTAACGGAAAGTAACCACGAAAACAACAAAGCGTAAGTACGGTTAGTATAGTAAGAGATGAGTATATTTACTATGGAGATGTGTATATTTACTATCGGTTCCCGAATGGTTTTTAGACGGCCCATGGAACCGAAGCCTAGTCGAAAAAGTTGCAGTTTATTGACATGAAGCGTTGTATATGCATCACGACGAGAGAAAACAAGCTTGTACAAAGAAGCACAACAAGAAAGGGAAAAGGGAGCGATATTTCCGGTGCATGCTATTGATGCGTGAGGCCGCTGCTTAGCAGAAGGAAGCACCAATTTGCGTGACCTCCTGTTCCAGTCCCACAAAGCTGTTCTGGCACTGAACATTAGCACATCTGCGTAGCGTAGTAGCAGACACCATGGATGGACAGACGAGAAAACTCTTTGAGAAGGAGAACAGAGAAACTCACGAGGAAGAAACACGGAGAAGCACACGGAGCGCTTTGTAGACAAATGTCCCCATCGGGGACGACAGTACTACTTCTTCTTCTTCCTTGTTTTTTCTTCACGTATGCGGACCTCTCTTGTTTACAAAGTGCACAGGCGGAAGCTTTTCCGACAAAGACGGCATCGTGAAAATAAAAAGGAAATATCGAAGGAATCATGTGTGTGCACGTCACGTCCACGCACACTGGAATAGATAATCGTGTTCATGCACAACCTGATAAATTTATCTCCGTCAGGTCCTTGTGCTGTGTCTCTGGAGACATTGACGCACATATCTGGGACTAAACACGAACGAGAACGGAAACTAGACCGAGAACAAGGGAAAATGGAGTGATGAAGCAGATCGAAGCAGTACATAACAAAAGGACGAAAACGTATATGGAAGTTTATCCTTTCCCTGCCGTTCCAGCGGAGGCGATTTCGATTGAATAAAGGTGTGGCCCTCTCATCATATTATTGGCAACTGCACACAGACGGTTGCACAGACACAGCGTACGTTCGTGCGCATACTCACTTGCACGTCTTCTACATCTATATATGCGCAGTATCAAAATGTGAATGTGGAGAGCTCCACGAATTCCTATATGTATACGCGAATGGATGTAGGAAACACCTCATGATCAGCACACACAGAAATGAACGTATGTATACGGAGAAGTAAAGCGTACCATGTGGCAGATAGCTGCTGTCAGGCGGCGTCTTTCTCTTCTCAAACATCCTCCGCAGTGCGTATACCCGTATTTCTGCTGACTTGAAACTGAATTTCTCCATATTGCTGTAAACGAACGCGGATAATCAGCTAGACGTCAGCACGTGCTTGTATGTATAGCTAGGCAAATGGTAACTATATATATATATATATATATATTATATATATATATATATATATATATATATATATATATATGGAGAGAGATACAGAGAGAGAGCGACGGGAGAACTGGCTTTCGACATGATAGGCGGCACGCACGCCATCACAACTCTGCTTTTCGCCGAGGGGTATTGCGTTTGTAAGCATAGATGGACATAGCTCATTTCTTCAGACAGCTTGGGCTACCCAGCATACCTGTTCCTGCAAATCTATAACTACAAATTGTATACGCATGTCACTTCACACACCTGCGTGCATGCACACTTTTTGCATAGCTCGTGATACATCCCTCACTCAAACAGATGTGTAGAGAAAAAAAGAATGAGAGAGAGAAAGCGAGGGAGAGACGTAGAGAAATGTTCAGGGAAGGCACCCGCTTTGATCATACAAGTATCTAACGCTTTTCAAAGCGTCGCATAAATGGGCGGATGGAAATCGATTCGAAGAACCAGTGAAGGGTATGCTTTTCATTATTGAAGATGCGTTCGTTGTTCCCTGGTGAGTCAATTCCTGCTTAGGAGCAGGCTCTGCGGGTATGCATCTTTGCATGTGTATAGTGACAGACGTATGTAGTAGACCTAAACGGGTAAACGAGATTTGGTCTATCCCCCATGGTAACTGTGACAAAAAGGAAGGGAAGGCTTTCTTATAATTTGTAACACTTTGCTTCCAACATGTCATGCGCAGACGTATGCAGCGAGATTTGGTCTATCCCCCATGGTAACTGTGACAAAAAGGAAGGGAAGGCTCTCTTATAATTTTCAACACTTTGCTTCCAACATGTCATGCGCAGACGTATGCAGCATGAACCGTGCTATCGCGTGTGATAGAGAGCGAGCATGTGAGAAACAGAGAGAGAGAATATATAATTTGCTTCCTGCAGCTACATGACTACTGACAAAAACATAAGGACGTACAACCATATAAAGGGTGATCTGTTTAAATACGTAAGACAAGATGGAGTACTGCCTTGGATGGCAACGCACTCTGAGACATGCTGCGCCTGAGACAGATGAATAACGGCTCTTCTCTGTACGGCGACGTATAGATAGTGGATGTTTACGCCAAAGCACACACCGTTATCTGTACGCGTCTTTGTCTAACCATATGCTTACGGATGCGGACGTGTGTTTCTCAGTTTACGAAAGCCCGTCGTAGGCGTTCATCCACACGCGTGTGAGACTGTCTATTGCAAATAGTTATATACATGTATATGTATAGACGAGTACTTGCGAAGTTCGTAAAAGCACCTGTGCACGTTACGGACGTGTACATTCAAAGTAGAATGCGCGCGCAAACTCTGTCTAGAAAGGAAAGGACGAACTGTGGGCGCGAAAGCCTTTTTCTTCGGTCTCTGTAGATGTACGAGCTAGTGGAGTGCGAAACAGATGTCTACGTAGACATATATATATATATATATATATATATATATATATATATATATATATATATATATATAGGTTTAGGCAGGTACGTAGAGATGCGTTTACGCCAGTGTCTAATTGACTAAATGGAGCCGGATTAGTCCCAGGATAGTGCAGCTCCTAGACATGCATCTACGAAACACCATGGTGCGACGTCTGTGTAGGAGTAGGAGACATAAATATTTGTAGATCGTACTGAGATAGGCTTTCAAGTTACAACATACATTTATGTCTCAGATATGCGCGCACGTCCCAGGTGCCGCCGAGCGCTTGTGTAGTGAACTTGGTGACGCGCTTGCGCGGACCCATTGAGTTCGCGTGCACTTCAAGGAGTGTACCACAGTTGGAGCAAGAGAGGACGTACCTGGAGCATTAGTTCTGCATACATTTCCACTTCGCTCTAGCGAGTGAAAGCTTCCCCTCATCAGCAGCAGAAACAAACTGTACATTCAAGTGTAGACACTGGAGTAAATAGATCACAGTAACAAAATTGAGGAAGCCGCTCAGGGTCGCCGTAATCTTTGCATGCGCCTCTGTTGCCGCATGTGCACTGGACTGTAAAATTGTATGTCTCTAGTAATAACATTGCTCGAGTTGCTCCTAGGCAGCTGATACTGCGCAGCGTGCAAGTCTTTCACACGCTGCAAGTGCCTTCGATGCTTTCGCCATTGCGGCGACGACGACGGCAGAATCTCTCAGGAAGGGTTTCCCCTACGGCTTATGTCAGTTTTTATTATGAACAGTCAGCCACAGGTCGACACTGCCACGACTGTATATATATATTTATATTCATATACCATTCTACCTCTCCATCAAATTCCCCTTGTGTATAATGCTCTATATAAAAACACCTATGTAAGTATTTAAGTAAATACATAAATATATATATATGAGTTCGAGTACGTCCTTCCTGCTCTGGCCGTATGTATGCACGGGGAGGCAGTCTCTTGCTGCAGCCGTTCTTATGTGGATACAGGAACTGTGAATGAGAAGCGAGAGACTTTTGTCTTGCTGCTGTTCTTCTGCAGGTCGCTTACGAGACGAAGCGCAGCAGGGGCAGTAGATTTTGCAGTTTTTGCGGCATTCTTTGTGTTCTTTTCTAGTCGCAGCTCGACGTGATATTACAACCAAGTATATTGGCTGCAGGTCGCTTACGAGACGAAGCGCAGCAGGGGCAGTAGATTTTGCAGTTTTTGCGGCATTCTTTGTGTTCTTTTCTAGTCGCAGCTCGACGTGATATTACAACCAAGTATATTGGTTGCTCCGCTTCCTGGTGCTACTGTGCATGGAGTTCGGCCTTTTCTGTTGTAGACTCTCTCTTGTGCTGGTGCCGGGCTGGTGCTGCCGCTGTTGCTGTTCTTGTCTTAATCTCAGAACGATAAGCAGGAGTCAACAGAACGGAGCGACGCTGAAGTGGATATCGATTTTTACTTCTTGTACTACAGGTGGGGGAAGCGTGAGAACATCCGCTGTCGTTGCTTTCACGAAAGCTGTAAGAAGCTCGCGGACTCAGCATGTCAGTCTCATCCCGTATACGCTGGCAGATTTCCTTTGCCGCCGTAAACGCGCTTTGCACCAGTTTCTGCCGCTTGGCGCGCTTTTGGTGTCGCTGTTGCTCCCAGGGCTGCTCTATGTTTTCTGAAGCTGTCGCTATCTCTGCAAACAGCCTTTCCTGCTGTGCAACTAAAAGGGCCATACCCTTTGTCTCCACCCCCAATTCGTCGACCACTCTGTGTTGGTTATCTCCTACTCCTACGTTCTCCTTTGGTTGTTGTTTTCGTTCTTTCTGGTTCTGCTCCTCTTGCTGCTTTTCTTCCTCCTGCTGATAGTGCAGTTCCAGTAGCGCTGGATTCCTTTCTGCTTCAGTTCTCCTCGTTCTTTTTCATGACTCAGCGGAAAGCGAGTACGCGGCTTCCTTATCTAGAATTAGAACAGCAGCAGAGGTAACTGCAATCATAATCAATGTATGCCACTATCACATACATTGAGAAACCACACCAGCGAAAGCAAATACGCCAGTAGATACCGAAGCAGCTCTGGACAGCAGCAGCAGCAGCAGCGGTGCGAGAGCCAGAACAATGTACTGGTGCATGGAAGTAGTCTCGGCGCTAACTCCAGCGAAAAAAAAAGATTAACAACCACTACACTAAAGCTTTCGCCTCATAATAATCAAAGCAGTGTCGTCACTGTGCGCGCGCGCTAGGGTGCAGCTGGCACCATCCCCATCAGCACAACAAACGTCCTGTGACTGCTTGCCACAGCAATAGTAATGGCGCGTTCAAGTTTGGGCCTTACGGCAGCAGAAGCAGCGGAGGGTAGTTTTGTTAACAGCAGTCTACTTTGAGATACGCAGTCGAAGGAGGAGCAGCAGCAGCAGTGTAGCCGCGATCAGCAGGGACAACACACTTCAGCGTTCTTTTCTTGCTGCAGGGCTGGGAAGACCTTGATGAAAGGGCATATGAGCAATAAGTACAGGTGCAAGCGGCAAAAGCTAAGGACGATTCCTATATAAAATTTCTTATTCCTTTCGAACAGAAACACGGGCATGTCACGGCAGGGAAAGCCTGTAAATCATTGCTCACCGACAAGCGGTATGATCCGGGACCACAAAAAAAAAAGAAAAAGTTTTAAACCGAATCTTCATCTCCTTCAGTGGCTGATACTTGTAGATATCGCAGATATTCAACGCTATAGCTTACAGAACAACAATATGCAGGCGAAGGACTCCAGATCATACGAACAACACACGGGCTGATGCGTCTACTCCTGTTTCGCCACCATGGCTCGAACGAGCAAAACGATCTGCGCCGCCGCATCTTGCCAATGCTCCAAATCTTTCTTTCCACTGCTGCTGCTGTTGTCCCTGCGCTCTCTTTGGCTGCTGGTGGTTATGGAGAGCGCCCTGTTCTGTGCATTTTGCTCCTTGTAAAGTGTATGGCGCATGTGAAAAAATTCGTCATATTGTTCAACAGGAGATTTGTACTGCATAGAAAGGGCCCGCACCTCTCTGTCATTCGCCGACTCTGTAGAAGCGAAGAAATTCCCGGACTGATTACACACTGGAGGAAGGTACGCTGCATCATACCTGTCAAGGTATATGTATGACACAGTTACTTCATTGACTTAAAAGGAGACAACACCTCCAATCAAACACTCGTATCCTTGGAGGTATACGTAGACTTGCGAAGTTTGAAAGAAAGATAGTAAGACGCTACGATATGATTCCACTGAGACGTGTAACACAGATGCAAACTACGCACATCTCCTGTTAGCTTGACCACTCCGTAGTCGCGACCGTTATACCTCCAAAGCATAGCTCTAGTACTAGAAACATCTGTAAAGGGATTGCCCAATTGGAGGATTATATGTAAAAGTGCAAGTAGATAGACAGCCAGGCCATACCCACCATGTTAGGCTATGCCATAGCTTTTGTGCGCCAAGACGGTACCCTCTCTTTGTGTTCACATCTATTAAGATGGGTCCACTTCAATAGATACCTACGTATATATCACTTGATGTGTGTCCACGTCTACACATAGGATGAATAACTGAGTGAAAAGGGCGATTCACCGCTACGTTTGCGTAGTTGCATGTAAGTGCAACTGGCAGCATGTGTGTTCCTTCGAAGCGAATGATATATAACTGCAGCCCTATGTGTATTAAACTGAAAGGCATCAATATACACGGACGACGGAGTCTATGTTTATCCCTGCCAGAAAACGTTACATACGCTCTAAAGACTGTAGAGGTTTTACAAATAGTACCTTGTTACATTACATCTGCATGCGCATGTATATATATACGCAAATATTAATACATACATATATGCGACCGTGTAATCAACTGATATGTGCAGAGGGCGAACATTACCCAGAACAATTTGTACGTAGAGTCCTAAGTGATACAACGATGCACGTCGAAATGTTTGCATCAGCATGGACTTATGTAGGTACCGACAACTAGTTTAGTGTACACTCAAACGCCCTGTAACAATTTTTAGACTCTCTGGCACAACGACGTGTGGCCAAACGACGATGCACATGCCTCAGCATGAGTTTTTCAAGTGATAAAAGCTACACGTTGTTTCTGCGCTCTCCGTACACCTGCTTCTATTTCTTCAAGTATAAACTTCTGATTTAAGGGCTAATCGGACTGATACAAAAATCTACATCCAAAATGCGAAAAGAGAGATAAACGTACACGGGTGGTGGCAGACCCAGACGTCAGGTGGCTTAGGCAGCACTCAGGATCACGAGGTGTATATAAATAGACATACACAGAGAGATAGGTAGACAGAAATGAGCTTTGCGCATTCAATGTGACCAAACTCAAGTACGTTTACTCTGGGGGATGACTGTAGGGACCACTCGTTCTATGGGTATATGTCCTATTGCACGCACACTTCTGTTCATTCCATTATCATGATCATTATCATGATCGTTATTATTATTATCATCACGATCATCATCAGCATGTATAGCCTCTTCCTCATCATCATCATGACCATCATCATCACACGGATATACGTATACAGAGGTAGTAATGGAGGTTGGTAACCGGATTCTGGGTTATAATGCTTCTCACCTCCCCATCTGCTGATTTTTCCCCAATACGCGTCGAACGATGGGGCGTGCATTTCGTCATTGATCGGGTCGAAGTCGCAGCGACGGATGCGCTTTTCGCCGTGACATCACAGTCATTAACAGCACACAGTGTTCAAGCTCACACGCCTGCGAGTCTGGGGATGGTTGCAACTGAAGATTACAGTCAGGGCGGGCAATCATCCTATACCTAAACTTGTAGCGTACGGAGCTATGCGCGTACGCAGTTATTCGATAAAAAGTGTACGCAGGACTGCCGGTGTGCATGTGCTCCGCACGTATGCGTGCAGGGAAGCGGACCTGTATAGAGAAGAGAGCGTACAAGAAGTACTTCACACTACGCAGCACGCCTTCAATACAAACAGCGTTAAGCCGTTGCAGGTGTAGAGAGCTAGAGAAACAGCTGTACAGATGAAGCAAATGCTGCGCGGCACAGCTCAGCAACAAACTTCCAATGTCGATAAATTCTCACCATTGTGAACACATATCCTTGTGGGAGTGGCGGATGCTCTATGTCAAACACAAGGTAGACTACTTAATATAGGTGTAAGTGCTACTCAGGCTACAGTCGCGTCCCTCCACCTCAAAGAAATCATTCCACCGTACGCCAATAAAAAGAGGAAGTGATTTCGGCTCTGCTGGAGTCTGCTGTAAATCAACCTGCGCATTTATGTATATAGACCTGCTTGCAAGGAAGCCACTACCGCCTGACACACACGTTGCAGCGTGCATATCCGGTTGTACTTTGCGTCTCCTATTGGCGCCGTGAGGCTGGTGCTGCGGGAAACTACAGAGGCGTGGGTTTGAAAAACAAGGCCTACCATCACCTCCACAGCGAGTCGTCGCATATACAAGTGGAACTTCTGCGAGCCGTGTATCTGCAGATATACACCGAACAGATTTTCAGGCTCCTTCCACCTCTACAAAAACACCAGATAGAAGAGCAGACAGGGGCGCGTGAGCGAGAGGCACAGTGACCACGACACACACCCACACCCACACCCACACACACACACACACACACACACACACACACACACACACAAACACACATACGAGGGCGGCAGGCACAGGTGACCACGACACACACCCACACACACACACACACACATACACACACACAAACACATACGAGGGCACCCAGGTGTTTCTACACATCATAACAGCTGCCGCCAATTTTTCAAAACCAGAGAGCATCCGAATCTGCGCAAATCACCCGCCGATTTGCAAGGAGAACTATATATATACATATATAAGGAGGGAGGGAGTGTAAGAGAGAAATATGTACGTATGAGCTCTATACTGTCCTACACAAGTGTACTATTATTGTAGCGTACTTGAGTGCCGGTGAGCAGGAAAACTTCCGACTCCAAATACACGCGTACGAGCATACTGCTTTGAAGACTGCACCTTGTGCGTACGTGTATATCATCCCGATCATGCAACGAGTGGTAGCGCAATCTCGCAAGTATAAGAACACAAGAGAGAGCGTCCGAATGTAAAATACTATGTGCTGAAATCCCTTGCAGAGGTCCTCTCTATGGCCCTATATATAAACGCATTTACGTGTCATCATTTACATTGGTGAACAAGTGGATAAGTGAAGAGACACAAATCATCTTACCTATACACGCAATATATATTCACAAGCATACTCATATTCACTTCATGTAACTAGCTTTATCTGACTGCTTTCTATATCCTCGTATGGAAAATACTGTGGGGACAGCACGTGAAGATCGTCATTGCGAGGGTGGTCGCGACTTCAGACGACGCAGATGCGTTCTCCTCTTACTAGTGCAACTGTGCAAGTATATGCGTAAATCCGTAATCCGTTTCACGTGCTCCGTAACACATAAACGCGAAAGTGCACGAATTCTACATTGTCCACCCACTTAAAAAATAACTCTACGCGCGTCGCGCTCTTATTGAAAGTGATACCCTTACCGCGTGAACTCGAAGCGCGCAGTCTGCAGTTTATTACACACGACGCACACACACGCGTATACATGTGCGTCACTCAATCCACAGGCAGATTCACTTATTTATGTTGATCCCTCATATGTGTGTGAGCATCCACTTCTTTGCACGTGAGCACTTGTATATTCTGACACGAATGTGTATATCCACCATCCTTGAGTGAATTGCTAAACTCAACAGAAGACGAAAAGGTTGCCAGCATGACTTGCTGTCCGTCCGGCCACGGTACACGCACGTGTGTATAACAGGATTTGCTTAGGCAGCGCACTTATACCTGTATGTGTATTTCCAAACCTGTAATCTTATTGGTGTACAACACATTGTTAGCCCAAGTCATAATGATGTATACTGTCTCTTCAAAAAATGAAGCGTTTTTGAGTGGGCCACTAAACACGCCTTGATTTATAAACAATCGAAGAGATTGGATAACATGTATTTGTTTCTGGACAGAGACACGTGCGCGTCTATTACACGCATATGACCAGACACTTGTCGAAAATATGCAATCTCTACCTTTCTCAACGGCTTGTTTGTTAAGAAACACACCCAGAAACATAGACGAAGTGGGATGTTTATGTCTATATCCCTTGATTTTAGCTCTATACGGAGAACTGAAGACAGCTTCCATGTGTGAATCGTTGGAGCGGTTTGAGGTGATAGATGACAGTACACAGGTCTCAGGGAAAAAAAGTGTGTTTGATGATATTCTTACTCTACTTCCACATCCCCCGTAATTTGTGCCAGACGTGACTTACACCTTGACGCATACAGGTGAAAAGAACTATTACTCGAGGGCTGCTTTGAAGGCAGGTGGGTAACGCATACGCAGGGTTGCCACCTTCAGTTCAAAAAATTTGCTCACGCATATCTTCGGCTGCACTGGCGGACAACTACATACAAGGACTTGAGAGTCCAATAACAGCTGCAGCGAACTGCAGAAACGTGCGTCACACCGTCAAGCGTCAAACTCACTTGGTCAGAGAAAGCTCGAAACAGGCAATTGCCGTCTGCATGACGCACCGCTTGACGAGATGAGCCGACGAAAGGGAACGTTCCTTCAGACCAGCAAGGCTGCTACTGTAAGTGTCGTTGCGGTTGAAGGGAGCAAGGGATTCGCGTTTTGGGGGCAGTCCACCAGTTTTGAATCCACAGGGCAATCGTTCCAGGTACAGGAATAGTGTCCACGGCGTGCCTCCGTTTTATGTGCTTGGGAGCACCTTCTACTATTTTTTGTAAGTGGCGCAACTCCTCCGCCGCCGCCTCGTGCCCTTTGTCTCCACAGTTGTTCTGATAGGCTCTCGCGTCCCCGCGGTACGTCCTCTGCTAGTGTTTCTCTTCGTTCCGCTGACCTTTTGGCATCTGTTCCTGATGTTGCTGTAGTGGACACTGAGTTTTCGTTCTCGTGCAGAGGCGGGCTTACACCTGCTTCAGCCAGCATATCATCTAACAAAACATCACTTGTGGGACTGACGGTATGGTCGCTTTTCGTCAACGCCGAGGTGAAAGTCCCGGCAGGTATGTTGTCGTGCACCCCTTGTAAAACACCGTCCTACTCTGCAGCGCCTATCCTGTTTTGTCTGGAATGCTGCGCCGGCTTCTCATCACACGGTGATAATTCAGTTCTCTGCGGCTGCGGTGTGTGATCCTCCACCATTTGCTGACTAGCCTCCTTCTGCTTCGCACACATGGGTTGGACACTATTCTTGTCCACCTGTTCGATGAAGTTCCCCTCAAACTGCTGTGGATTTGCCTTCTGAAGGTGCGTTATTGTGTCGCTTTCACTTCCCTTTGCTTGTAACTGTTTCACTTCTGATGACGGCCCATGCTCCTGATGCTTGCGATCCGGTACTAACCCGTTCCGGTAGAATTCCTGTTTGTGCATTTTGTTCTCCTCGGTCTGCCGATCCTCTAGTTTTCATCTTTCACCCACTGGCTGAGTTGGACGCGCCCTGGCAGACTCCTGTCCCTGTATCTTTTCATCTGCTTCTTTCTTGTCTTGCCGCCAGTTACGAATCAAGCTACGCTTGTGCTGCTCTGCGCGACCTTCACAGCCATTCTTGCGATGCTCTTCTCCATTGCGATTTATTTCGTCGGCTGGTCGCTGCAGCATCTCTCTCTCCTCAGTGAGCTGCGTTCTTCGCAATGCTTTCTTCTGTGTCACCAGTTGCCTCTGCCTCTCCTTCTCACCGAACCTCTCCTTCAGCTGCAGCTTCTTCAGTTTTTCCGGCTGCTTGTCTATTCCCTTTTCCTCCTGAGGTTTTTTCTTCTGGAGCGCGTTGTTCTCTTCGGCGTCCGGCTGGCTTACTATCATTTGCCTCCCTTCCTCATGATGTCGTTGCTCAGCCGCCTGCTTCTTTTCTCGCTTGGAGGAGTGGCTTTCCAGCCCTACGCTCCGCGTGCCATTTTGATCTTTGCTTCTGTCTTCGCTCAACCTTTTTGCTTCTCTCCGTTCCCTCATTTGGCTGCTGAACATGCGAATGATTCGGTTGGTCTCCGCTTACCTGCAGGTTCGGGCTTACCTCATCTGCTCTTTCTTCTGCCGCTTCTGCAGAGTTGATCTCCCCCTCTTTCGCTTTTGCTGCAGGAGAAACGCCAGGGCACAACGAGCCAGTCGGATGCGACCCTGGACATTCTGGCTTTCCTTGCTTCTCGGCAGCCGAAATGGTGACTGCAGATCCTGTGCTTGTCGCCGCCTCCTTAAACGAGGTACAGCGACAGCCAGTGATGTGCATTTTGAAAAGATGTGTTGCGTTTGTCTCTTTTGCCAGGGAACCTTCTTCGTCCTTCCCAGGTTCAGCGGCAATTTCTTGCGCCCGTGCCCTTCCAGCTTCGTTTTCACTGTGGCGGCTGTTCTCGAGTCCTTCAGCGCTCGAGTTCTCCATGATACACGTTTCCAGCGGAAGAACTTCTAGCTTTTGTACATCCTTGTTGGATGCGTTGCTGATATTCGCTTCCGTTTCTCTTGCCTCGTCATCCAGGGCTGCGAAGCGCCCACCAAGCGGAGTGTGCGCTTTCTCTGGCAAAGCTTGTTCTTCTGCAGATGTCACGGGCGCGGCTGCGACGCAGGGACCATGGACTGCCTTGTCCAGCTTACTTTCTACGTCTGCTAGTTCCACCGGTGACGCCGGCACTTCGCTTTCTGTCTTTGTAGTAAGAGGACACCTTTTTTTTGGCTGCCAGCACATTCTAGGAGGCCGTCGCGTATTGCTGCTGTTGCTTTGCGTGTGTCCACGACTGCCTGTACTCGTTCTTCCACTTCACACGGTGCTGCGCGTATAGCAGCGACGTAGTGCTTCATCGTTCTGTCGGCGGTTTCCAAGCGCGTTCTGCACCACGTTCGCGTAGCTTTTTCTGGGTTTGTTAGCGTCTACACCAGTTTTATGACTCTGAGGTCTGGTTGACATCTTTGAAAATGGCAGCCTCTTAGAGTCTGCTAAAATCTCCGTACCACGGCGCAAAGGTGTCACTGGTTCTCCCGCGCGGGTTCATCTTTTAGCTTGGAGAGCCTTACCTGGGAGTCCTCCCAAGAGGAGGGTTTGAAAGTCTGTAACTGGGCCATCTGTGACCACTTTTGTCACTGGAGCACCGGCACTGGAATCCATTTTGTGACCCCCAGGGTACCGGCAGACCCTTGCGACATGCCGTCTAGATGTTCAGCCGGAGTGAATAGGTGAAGTTTTGAATGACTGTGCAAGTCGTTGGGCAACCGGAAGAGTACAACTATAACCCTGTGCTGATTCTACCGCAGCTCTTTCTCCAGCGTCCTCGAGTCACGCTCTCCGTCGATTCGCTGCTAGGAATGCCGCGCGCGAAACGAATTTGAACGCGTACGGCTGCACACTTCTTTCCGTGCAGTATTTGGGCTCACGCCACGAAAAGGCTGCTTCTTTTCGTAGATGCGGTGTGGCCCTTTTGTGTCCGAAGTACCGTCGGCTGAATGTGCAGCTGGAACTTCGGAACACGATGAGGAGGTTGGTCTGTGGTGTGCGATCTGGGGATGTGCGGAGATTTGACAGCCAGCGTCGGAAGGGAGTAAAGGGACCTGATATTTCTCCTGCGTGACAGACGGTTGGGCAAAAAATAACATATCCTCGTTCAGTTTGCGTGGAGTAAACTCGAGGTTCCGGGATAACGCGTACGTATGGATGTTGAAGTCGAAGTTCAGCACATTACACTGCACTGCGATAGAGGGCACTAGCGTGCCGCACAGCGTTTAGCTGCACCAAGCTGTACATCTAGGAGGTTGACGAGGCGGTCAGAACAGGAGGTTCTGCGCGAATCACACACGCAGTTCGACGTATAGTGAAGGCCTCAACAGAACACCGTACACGTCTCTTGAAGTACGAAGCTACGAGACCGTGCGATTATTTTGAAACGCGTTTCAACCCAGTGTAGCAGTGCAGAGCGAAGAAGGATGGCTAGGCTGTAACCCACTCGACCTTACAGCGCAGTTATACATATAGCATCAAGCCAAGGCTTGACGAAATCAAAAGTAGAAGAATGTGTTTGTTGTCACCTCATCACCTTGAGATTGGTAGACGTCTTTGTAAACTTCTGTCTTTGAGGGTGAGTAAACGGCACAAACAGTCGCGTGCTTCCAGAAAGCATACAAGGAGAACTCGGCACCTGACTAGTCCTCCCGCCCGGCTAACCAGCGTCACGTCGTAGACTTGACTTCTGGCTGGTTCGTGGGAATCTAGCGAACGGTGGCTAACCGCCTACTTTCAAAGTAGGGGACGTCATTGAAACAAGCTCTCCCCATCTAGAGTCCTCCCTGCACGACCGCGACCGCTTTACCTTCCGACTGCCTCCGCAACGGCAACCGTGATGATAATATGTGGCTAGATGACCCCACCGAAGCTTTGGGAAACACGGTTTAAACGTGACGCCAAGGTAGCTGCGAGTAGGCTTGTGCGGACGTGCGTGTGCTTATATATGTATATATATATATATATATATATATATATATATATATATATATATATACATATGACTGTACCACAGAGTGAGTTAATCCTACTAGGACGGCGTGTATAGGGCGACAAGCTAGGTAGATCTATAGGCAAAGCTTCTTGGTTTCAGCTTCTGAAAACCTCTCAGTAGAGATTCTGTTCTACCCCTTGAGTGAGTGACAGACGGGTTTTCACCTCTCTGGCAAAAATACTACTGTGGAGTTGAAGAGTTACGACATTTGACGGTCCCAGGCACAGGAGTAAGTTCTTATTTTATCCCCGTTTGTACAAACACAGCTGATCCAACTTCGGCACAGAAGTTCGATTTTCAGACGCGGACCATAAAAAACTGATGACACTAGGCACCACTGCGCTGGAAAAATGCCTCGACAACGCTAGAGACGGCGCCATTCGACAGAAACGCTTTTGTCCTGACGTGCCTGTGATAGCGCACATGAAAGCACACCGGGGCAAAACCGTCTGTCTTTAAATCCGAGAACCCACCATGTATCTGGTCACACAGGAATGAATGTGCTTCCAGGTGTACATCTAGTCTGTAGCTGGTACGTGGTGTGTACGCACAATAGACAGTATTGGACACCCTGTTATCTTCACTGTTGTGGCTGAGTTGTATCTTTCTAAGTCGATTGGGGGATTGCCTGTATTAGGTCACTTGCAAGCAGTTGCACAGTAGAACTGCTTCGCGGAATCCCTTGCCAGTCATTTCAGACAGGCCCGCTCTTACTCTCTCAAGTTCAACAGTACATCAAAACGCAGAAACATTTTTCAACCTCTCAGGCAGAAGTGAGGCCCCGCAGCTGCTAAAAGCGCCTTGTAGCGCGTCGTCCGTCAGCAGGCGCTTTCGTTGATATATATATATATATATATATATATATATATATATATATATATATGATGTAGGACGTTACAGTCCTGACGAAATTTCATAAACCGCAGTCCAAAATTACAACACCTCCGCTTTCGCGCCGGAGCAGTGCATTCATCCGAGCAGCAAAAAATTACTGCGAAAGTTTACAGCATTTTAGTGTGTCCACCAGTCATAGTATGTCTGTTAAAACACGTAAAAGGCGACTACTCCCTCACTTGACACACAAGCATACGATACCTGGGGCGGAACCACCTATGCGTAGGTAAACATAACGAACACAGAGCGCTATTTTGTAATCGCTGCTGCTCAGACGTATAAATCCATATGTCTTCACCTACCTTGTCTCTTAATATACGTCGGCATATATAAAGGTACAATAGCGTGCTGGCCTATCACGCCAAGCAGTATTCCGGGAAAATGTCCAACGATCGTCTCTCGTTTGCCTCACTACCCCGAACTACGTCCGCAGCACCTCAAATGTGCAGCTTGGTGCTGGAGGGTAGGTTACACAATGCCGTATAATTGAAAAAGGTTGTGCTCTGTCATCTGAGAAATATATATATATATATATACACGCACCTTTAAGCTCCCACTGACCGTGCCACAACCCTGAGACTCTGGTCTAAACGAGGAACTCTACCTGGTTATCTCCTTGCGCTGTAGACGTACCGAAATGACTGTAAGTGTCTATGAAGATCGAAGAAGTCAGTCAGCTATGGATTTGTTTAACGTACACTTGCGCACCTGATAGCGTCACAATCTCTGACGCACAAGCACTGATATGTTTCGTCGGTACACCACTCGCAATCAAAGAAGGAAGTGCCCTGTCAACGTATATATATCCGCGAGCCCGTTGAATTTGTCCAGTTCAGGAAGAAACTTATTAAGGGTGGCCGTCAGTGTATCTGCGAACACGTACGGCTGTCTAACCTGAACCGTGTGCATGAGAAATGTATCAAATGTCACGATACACACATAAAAACGTCTGTACAGCCGTGTGGTAGTCCTGTCAGGCAGATATCACGTTTATGGTGCGCTTGAAATTTTCCTGACGAGACGCTGCACCGCCATGTAAAGATCTTCCGGTTCGATCCAAACTTGCAGCTGCTCTGTAGCAAAGGAAT
The DNA here is from genome assembly GCA_949786405.1 of Onychomys arenicola. Lineage (NCBI taxonomy): Eukaryota > Metazoa > Chordata > Mammalia > Rodentia > Cricetidae > Onychomys > Onychomys arenicola. The sequence goes on from CATKUM010000383.1 coordinate 30,418, forward strand.
TTTTCTGCGACTCCAAAAGGATATAGTTTTCCTCTTGTACTCTCTCGTGCGGCATCTTTCGCGATTATCCCACTAAAAATTCGCTGGAGCAGCAACAACTTGTGCACGCGAAGAGATTCGCTGCGTCCAGCACTCACACGGCATATTCTCCGAAATCAAAAATACTGATTTCGTAGAGGCACTGCCAGGACGACTTACACTTTCCATATAATAACTCTCACACTTGTGACAGGACGAACTACTACTACTACTACTACTATTGTTACCACTATTACTAATGCCAGCATACTGGTCGCGTGGCCGGTCGGAGAGGCGGTCAGAGCTTTCCTTCGTTTGCGGACAAGCCGAGAGAGACGCTTGGGGGTGTACCCGGTGAGTACCATCCCTGCATGCAATCGTTTTTGATCGGGAAACAGCATTCTTCTGCGGTGCAATGAGGCGCTGCACTGCGCACACAGCGGCTTCTTGACAAAGTAATACCCAGAAGGATGGGGAAGGGCTAGCTGGAGGTTTTAAAGCAGGTTTCTTCCGTTAAAGAAGAGAAAGAAGAAAGAGGAGGTGAAAGGGAAGAAGGTTTCCTTTTTCGCATCATACTCTCCATCCCCACGGCTTTCTCTTCTGGTGTTGTGTTGTGCATTTGCGGAAACGTGTATTCCTCTTCTGCAAGAGGCGCCGTCACACGGCCAGTCTTTCTTTCGTGCTGTTCCACTTGCCTTCTCTCTGGAGTGGAGACTGTGTGGACCAGAGAACTTGAGTGATGGCCTCTGGTGTAGGAGCGCCGCGACACACTAGTCGGGTGGGAAGTTGAAGAGTTTTCATTGAACTTCTCGTCGTCTTCTCCGCACAGTGATTTACCGTGGTGCACCGTGATATGAGGCACAGATGCTACTTGAAAAGGCAGTGTTCTGTGAAAAGATGAAGAGCTCCCGGTGACTGTTTTACGAGCCCGTGGGCATATACTTCGCAGCCCATCGTCGATAACAGAGAACTGTACTGTCTTGTCCTCTGCTAATGAAAAAATTTCTGGAGACGTGCGTAGCAGCGCATGCATCACGACGTGGCGCAGCAGCAGCCCGTCAGAACAAAATAAATGCCGAGGATGCATGCGGCAGTTCAAGTACAAACGCAAAAGCTCCTCACACTCTGCTGCAGTCCACGAACCTGCGCGTCGCATCGAATAGTGATATCTCAGACGATAATCCTAAAAGGAAAGTCAACAACCAGCACGCAACCATATTATTAGACACCTGCATACGTATACGCAAGACAGCCCTCGCTACGTCTCTTGAACTGCGTCAACAGCAGATATAGAGACATAGAGAGAGACAGAGTCGGAGGGAACAGAGACAGGGAGAGACGGAAACAGAGGGAGACAGGGAGAGACGGAAACAGATGGAGACAGGGAGAGACGGAAACAGAGGGAGACAGAGACAGAAGGAGACAGAGACAGAAAATAAAGAAACAGATGTTGAACATATCTGAAAGCAGAGAAAAAGAAAAAGAGAAGATTTCTCGCAGCCTTTAGCAGCAAAAACAGACTTGCTCTTCCTCTCACATCCATCCATATATATATATATATATATATATATATTTATATATGGGAGATACGGAAGGAAGATTATAATATACATATCTGTAGTACAAGCCCTAGTCACATCGAGCTACAGCAGTTTAGGAAACCTCGCATGGATTATCAATATAGATGAAAAAATAACAGGTACAAACAAGAAACGTTGTCTCCTTCCAAGTGTAATTTTCAGCTTGCTGCTGCTGCTGCTGCAGTCATGATACAGGCAGGTGCGCACAGACGCTGTCTCTCTGTGGAGTGACGATGAACGAACAGAGAAGGCACATCATCAGTGACATAGTATGAGACGCGTTGGCGGATGCATGCTTGACCAACAGAGAGATATGATCCACCTACAGATATGACGTTTTAATATATACCTGCAGAAGGCGACGATCAACGTCCGAGATGCTGCGAGCCGTGGCCACAACCAGGACGCCGCTGACTGTTCCTCTTCCTCTTTGCTGCATCATCGAAGACTTCTTTCTGCTGCTGCTCCCAGTCCTAAAGCCACTGCCCGACAGCATTCACAACGCCCGCAATGACTGATAAGACTGCTGCGCAGGCCCTGGTTGCTGACGTATCTACGACAGGCAGATGTCTTCACCGAAGACTCACTTGCTCATCACGCCATTGCTGCTACTGCTGCTGTTCTTGTTGCAGTTGCTGCCGCTGCTGTTGTTGCTGCCGCTGCTGTTGTTGCTACTGTTGCTGTTGCTGCTGGTTGTCTGAGTCCACTGATTGACCGCCTGAAGAGTATCAAGTTGCAGTAACAGCGTCTGCAGGAGCCGGCCTCTTCCAATATGGCGTACCTGCCGAGCAACATGCTTTTTCTCTGCGAACTGCTGCTGCTGCTGGGGATGGCGCTGGTGCGACTTCTGCCAGGCGGTGGTCTCTTCCTTTGTATTCCGCTTTTTGTTTTGAGACGTGCCTCGCTCAGTAGTTGCTGTGTCTCTCTTCATTTGATGTAGTGCTGCTGTCTCTATCTCCACTGGCTCGGCTTCTGTGCACTTTGCTGCTGCTGCTGCAGCAGGGGCGATCATATCAATATCCTCCAGTATCAACACACATGGAGCAGCGCGACGAGCAGCACCAAATGCGGCCATCAGCTGCTTCTCCGCACCTCCCACAGCAGCACGCAGAAGTTCTGCGGGAGTCAGCGTCAGCACCGAATATCCCATCTCGTGCGCCAGCGACAACGCCAATAAACTCTTCCCTACACAGCAGCGGCAGTGGGGCAGCAGCAGGATGATCATCAGTAGCAACCGGATCGGCAGCAGAAGCAGTATCAGCAGCCGCAGCAATATCAGTAGCAGCAGCAGCGGCGATAGCGGAGCAATTGCAGCAGTAGCCGTATCAGTAGCAGCACCAGCTGCAGCAGTGGGAGCAGCAGCAGTCGCAGCAACGGTAGCAGCAGCAGTAGTGGCAGCAGCGTTCGACGTTTTCTCTCTGGCCGCCGCGGGCAGTTTCACGAGCTGGCAGACAGCCCGAGACATCATCTTTGATTACGTTGTCACTTTCAAAAAGGAGACCTCCACATGCATGCAGGGCTGCACTTGTTGTTGAGCTCTTTTTCATTCACGTGCCCGCCGCGCAGACTCAATACTATGCCCCACACAGATGTTCAGTCCAGCCATCGTGCAGCAGAGACATCTTCATTACAATCTCTGGCGGAGATACATGTGCACAATATAGAGGCATATATACATATGCTGTATACCTGTAAATAAATGTACGAGATACGTATGCACGATACAAAGACTGAGAAGTACTCTTATATATATTTATATAGTTTATCCCTATATATACATACACAGGAGCTACGCATGCGCTATACAAAGACTGCGAAATAGACATATAATATATATATATATATATATATATATAATATATATATATATATACGCTATTATGCCTGCATATGTAAAAGATACGCATCCATTACAGAGTCTGAGAGACATACACATATATACATATAAGCTATATGCCTCTCCGTAGATATATATACATATATATATATATATATATATATATATATATATATATATATATATTATATATATATATATATGCTGCATACGTAGGAAGGAGGAAAGGAAATAGATTTATGCTATACATATATGCATGGAGAGAGAGTGAGGGGATAGATAGAGAAAAAAAACTGATAGAGACAATGAAATTGTAGGTGATAGTAGAGTTGAAGACAGACCTGTTCCAGCATCTCCGGTGACGAGGATGCCCGCAGGAGGCGAATGAGTTCCTGAGAATGCGGGAGAAGATCCAGCGTCAGCAGGCGGAAGTGCCGCATGCGATGGCGTGCTGCTTGGATCAAGATAGGGAAGCAAAACTTCTCTTTGAAGTCGTTTCAGCAATTTATCTTCTCCAATGATTACTTTGAAGCCCCGCAGGACTTCAGCAGCACGGGAGCATGAATCTGCTGTTGTTGCACTGAAGGAAACCGCTCCTCTCTGCCTTCAAATGAAGACTGCAACGATATCTCTTCTATTCTCTTTTCGTTTGTTGCTGTTGGTGTCGCGACGATACTTCTCGAAAAGGAAGAAGCAGACTCGCTGCACGTGTAGTGGGTTGAATGTCGGTTGCTACGCCACTCTGCTGCTGAGAACTCTTCAAACGGCAAAGCAGCAAACTGTTGCTGTTCCCTCTCTCTCCCATCGCAGCCGCATGCGAACAACTTCGCTGCTGTTCCCGCTCTCAACGTCCCCTGGAGAGGACCACCAGCAGCAGCAGACATAACAGCAGCAGCGGTAGAATCAGCATCAGCAGTAGCATCATCAGCAGCGGTAGAATCAGCATCAGCAGCAGCATCATCAGCAGCAGTAAAATCATCTATAGCAGCAGTAGAACCAGCATTAGCAGCCGCATCAGCAGCACCCACGGAAGAGGAGGAACCAGAGAAGGAATAGTTCGACGGGATGATGATGATGATGAGGCCACCATATCCCGCCATTCTGCTGTCGAGGTCCGTGACCAAGGGGCTGTGCTGTCGCTGTTCCGTTTGTTGCTGTTTCTGATGCTGCTTTAGTAGCATGCGAATAGAAGCCGAGAGACCTGTCGCATGTATGGAGAGAAGAAAGTTTGATATTAGAAAGGGTAGCTATTAGAGACGACTTCTGCTTCTCTTCATTTTCCATATAAAGTCGTTGAAAAGACGAATGTCGCTCCATATCATCCTCAGAGACAAGAGCGTGAACCCGAGGAACAGCTGGTGCGACAGCAGCATCACGAGCTGCCCCACGAAGCGCAGCGTAGCCTGCAGGAGGCTCTGAAGCAGCAACAGGAAGAACAGAAGTCAGAGAGGCTGAACAAGACATCTCCGTCCTTCGGTGCGAAGCACAAAGGTGCAGAAATCGCAGACGTAGAAAAAGCAGAAAAAGAAGAACGTCCCCGGCATATGTCAAGTCTTCCACCAGTAGAGGCCGCAGCAGCAGCAGCAGGGGCCGGAGCCGCAGCAGCAGGAGGAGCGGCAGCAGCAGCAGCAGAGAAAAGCCAAGGAGAGGAGGTTATACTTTTCGTCGAAATCGGTGAGCGCAATGGAAGCACACGCATGCAGCGAACATGACCAGCTGCTGCAGGCGCGTCGAGAACCTCAGGATCATAAAATAAATGCGGAAGGAAAGGAATGACTTCAAAAAACCTGTGTCCCTTCGCACGCAGCCAAAGCGGCTTGCCTTCCTCTTGCAGCAACGCACAGTAGAACTCTTCCAAAGAAGGAAGCAGCAGATGCTGCTGCAGCCTCTCCATCGCATCCTCTGTAAAACTGTTACATGCAGAAGAAGAAAAAGACGACCTCCCTGACATAGAAGCAGCAGATGGAACACCAGCACATGGAGCAGCAGCACCAGCTGCAGCCGCAGCAACAGCAGACGCAGCTGCAGCAGTTATAGAAGCAGCAGCAGCCGGAGAAGCAGCAGCCGGAGCAACAACAGCAGCTGCAGCCGCGGGAGGGAGAGCAGCAACTGGAGAAGAGCAGCAGCTGGAGGAGGACCAGCAGATGGACGAAGAGCCGCGGTGCGACTGAATGACGTGGGGTGATGAAAATTGGGAGCAGCCTGATGACAGAAGCGAGTCCGTTCCACAGACAGGCATTGTTGAAGGTGCAGCTGCAGAGTTCTCCTGCGAGCAGCTTCGACGAGAGTCGCGAGATCAGCAGGTTGAAATCCAGGCGTCCACGCAGCCACTCGTCTGATACCACTCGGCAGCACAAATGCAAGAATATCTCTTCATAAAGAGTAGAAAGAAGAGAAAGGTAAAGAGTGGCTTATATGTAAAAGAAGCACGAGCAAGCGCAAACGGAGAAGGATGTAGAAAAAAAGAAGGAGATCCAAAGGATGAAGAAAAAAAAGAGGAGATCCAAAGGAGGAAACAAGTGGAGGGTAGAGAGACACATAGCGAGGGCCACACAGAGACCGATAGAGCTTGAATAGGAAAGGAAAGAACAGACGATAAGCCTCTGTTCGAAGAGAAAATAACCCTCTGTTCAAAAAAAAAGCGAGTGAGGCTGAGAAAACACCGTGGAGACGCCGGAGAGCCACAGCGACACAGAGGTGAGAAGAGACGTGGAGACGTCGAAGTGCGAAGAAAACAGGGGTTCAAAGAAAAGGAGAAAGACGAAGAGAACGAAAGACAGGCAGCGGCAGACGATAAAAGAAGCCTGGAGTCAAAGAAGGTGAATCAAATGAGCGAGAACACGAGTCAGAGGTGATGGAAAAAGTCTCCCGCAGCGCAGAGAAGACTCGTAAGAGAGACAGAAGGACTGCGTGAAGAGCAGCACCGAAGAAGATGCAGAAGCCGACAACTGTCAAAGAAGTAAAAGCCAATGGAAAGTCATTATTTGTCTGAACAGGTCGACATCTCCACAGATATCTTCCTCTTGACGGAAATGGATGCGTGTCTCCAACTCGACACAGCCAAAAAGCCGAAAAAAAGAGACAAAACACCCTCCACATATACGTATACAACTGCTCACACGTGTCTCTGCTCTTCTCTTTCTTTCTTTGTAGATACACGCACTTATTCCTACTATTTTGCAGTTGGGCTGTCTACGAGAGTCTACGTCTATCATCACGATCGGACTTCGACACCACCAGGCACTCTCTCCACTCATACATATATATATATATATATATATATATATATATACATATATGCATGTCGACAGAATATCTTCTATATTCATAGCTCCTCCACAGATATATATACATATATATATATACACACATATAAACATAACGTGTTCATGCGCAAGTGTTCAATGATGAGGAATACCCTCTGGTATACACTATACACAGAAACCGGTGCAAAGATACAATGGACTTAGGTACAACTCAATGAAACACACGTGTATATATCTACATTCATAGCTAGAAAGTCTATACATACTCTACAGATGAGCGACCTCGTTATATACATCTACGTGTATGTAGACATATGGATATGCACTTTTATACATAAATGTATGGATAGATATCTATGCATACGTATAAATAGATTATGTAAAGGTAGACAGAGACAGAGACAGACAGAGACATACAGGCAAAGACAGCGAGACACAAACAGAGAGACAGAGCCAGACAGATAGATACAGAGAGACAGAGACACAGAGACGGAGGGACAGAGACAAGGAGATACAGACAGAGAGGCAGAGACAGAAACAGAGACAGACGGAAAGAAACTTTTGTTCCCTGTCTGCCTTTTTTTCTGCTTCGTGTAGAGGCGCGAGAGGCGCGGCTTCTGCTGGCGCTGCGTTCCTCTGACCCACCGAACCATAGTCTGCAGGCTGTCCTGCCACTGTTTGTTGATTCGCCTGAAAGTCTCTGTAGTAGCTGCTCCTGCAGGTGTAGCAATTCCTGATGGCGAGCAGCAGTGTTTGCAGTAGCAGACGTGATTTTCCGCAGTAGCAGCGCATGCAAAACAGCAGCTCTCTCCTCCGTGTGAAGAACGGGCGGTAGTTGAATAGTTGCTTCAGCGAACCCGATGTCTAAGAGGGTGCGTGGGAGCAGCAGCGCTGCTGTGTCTGCAGAGAAGACGCTGCGCAACTGCTCGCTCCTCTGTTTCTTTTCCTGCTGCTGCTGATGGGGCTAGGCAATGCTGCTGCAGCCGCCGAGGACGCAGCAGTCGCACTCGCTGAAACAAAAACAAACACGGGCAGATTTTCTCGTTGCCACAGCGAGAAGAAGCGCATTAGCAGCTCCACAACCACAGTCCCTGCATGCACCGCCGCGCAGCGATGTCTGTTGTGCAGGTTCCTGCTGCTCCGTCAGCAGCTGCAGTAACACCGCCATCAGCAGCACCACTGCCATCAGCAGTACCACCGTCATCAGCAGCACCCCCCCCGACAGCAACAGCACCTCCAGCAGCAGCAAAACAGGTGAACTGCTCCAGTTCGCACGCATATGACAACAGTTCGCCTCTGCGGAGTTCCACGAAAACGCAGCCCCCTCCACTCAGCGCACGCCACAGTCGCTGAAATGCCTCTCCTTCGTGTTGCTGCTTTCCTTCTCTTCCTTCTCCTCTTTGGTCTCCTATTGTCCTTGCTGTTGCAGATGCAACTCGCGCATCTCCTGCTGCACTGCCCTCTTCTGCTGCTTCAAATCCCGTTTTTCGTGGCGTACCAATGCCTTGCCAACCCTCTGGTGCTGCAAGTGGCATCACTTTACGATATCCTCTGTCTTCTTCGCTTCCTCTTGCCACTGCTGATCTTCCACCTGCGATGACTCCCGATGCTGCTCGCGCTGGTAATGCTGCTGCCACACTCAACGTCGCTGCATCGACTTCCGCTCGAGTCGCAGCTCCTAGCCTGCTTGATGCGAAAGAGATTGCTGTACTGTCAAAATTTGTTTCAGATTTTTCAAAAGCAGCAGCCACAGAAGCTCGCTCGGCATCAGGCGAAAAACAGTGAGGCAGCGGCAGGACTTCTCTTTGTTCTTCTCGCCCTCTCTGCATGCGCTTCTCCTGGTGTTCCCCTTTCTGCTGCTGTTCTCGTTCCTGCGTCTCGTGCTCTTCCGCTTCTGCTGCTGTTCTCGTTCTTGCGTCTCCTGCTGTTGCCGTTTCTGCTGCTGTTCTCGTTCCTCCGGCTCCTGCTGTTGCTGCTTCTGCTGCTGTTCTCGCGCCTGCTGCTGTTGCTGCTGCAGTAAACGCGCCTCTTGTGAGGCATGTAGAGTAGTCTCCGCCAGCCACGAGCGAAAAAGAGCATCTCGTGCGAGAGCCTCTGATGTAACGCGCTGCAGCACAGCCTCGAGGCTACCATCGGCAGTGTGCTGAGCAACTGCGAAAAGTTCAACGTGGTGTCTTGATATCGCTTTCTCCTTCATCTGCTGCTGCGCTGGCGCTTCTTTCCACTTGCCCGCCTGCTGCTGCTGTTGCTCGGTCTTCTCCTGAAGATGTTTCAGCGGCGACAAGGTGCATGCAGCCAGAGAACTAGCAGAAGAAGCAGTTCTAGCTGCTGCAAGGGCAGCAGCCATTGCATCAGTGCCGCGGGATGAGAAAGAAGAAGAAATAGAGGCAGAGGCTGACGCTGAAGACGTTGAAGGCCTTTGCTTCTGCTGGATTTCCTTGGCCTTGGAAAAGTTGTAGAAAACATTCTTCACTGACCTCTCAGACTTCTCTCTCCTCATACTGCTCTGCGTGCTTCTGCTGCTGTTGTTCATTTTGCTGCTGCCGCGGCTCTTCGAGAAAAGAGGTAGCTGTCCAGACAAGTACAATGAGAAGTCAATCACATGCAGCGGTGCTACTGCTTCTCCGTCTCTCGCTCCTGCTGCTCCAGGACAACAACATGTCAGTGTAGGGCTGGCTCTGTCCGGGGGAGCGAAACGAAGCAAAGGCCTCTGGCGGTGTTGCTGCTTCATCGAAACATGTGCAAACGTCCTCTCCTTTGCCGTCTCCTGCAGCTGCGGCGGCTGCTCAAGAGGAGGCGACTGCTGCTGCTCTTGATCAGGATCGCACGGTTCTTGTCGTAGTTGCTGTTGTTGATGATGTCGCGCAAGGATTTGCTGCTGCGCTCGGTGGCCGTCATCTTGCTG